>WSTH01000520.1:0-22620 GCA_019616345.1 Ceratobasidium sp. 395
ACTAAACTTACATTAACTCACAAGTGGCACCCAGTGTGGTTTGATTATGGGGTATGAGAGCTTAAACAAAAGCAAGCGCTTCAGCGTTGACGCCCGCACCCTGATAGCGCGATATCGACCGTTATGTTTGCAGGCATGGATTTGGACTCGGTTACGTTTGGATTCGGCATTACCTCGCTACTGAGCAGTCTCATTTCGATCGGATTTGGAACCGGCCTGATGTATGTGCTGGGAGACGTTTCTGGGGGAACCCTCAACGTAAGTTACAATTGCGTTGGTAGACGTCGCACACGACTTACGCACAATGCTGGTAGCGAATCGGCAAACGATACCCCATACTTTTCGTATTTGCTCTCTCGATCCCTCAGGTATTCGTCTCTCTCCATCGCCATCGATTGTCGTACCATCTAACGCAACCCCACAGGTATGGGCCGGGATCTGTATCTTGAGCTTCTTTCTCTGCGTCGGCGTATTTGCGTGGAACGCCACTGACAAAGGATGGACAGCCAAGGTACCATCTCCGAAGTTCCCGCTCACTATATGCGCGTGTCTGACTCATGCTCGGACCACGACCAATAGGCAGGCATTATCGGCTCCTCAGTCCTAACAGCCGTCCACCTTGTTCTCTTCGCGCGCCTATTCCACAAACAACATACCATCGAGACGTTTATTGATACCGAGCCCGAGAGTGGGATCAAGGACAATATTCATCTCATACATCTCAAACACGGGAGCATCGATACTCAGACCAGTCCTGATCAAAGTCAAACGTCACCCGGTCGAGCAGACCGTCCGTACGTCACTCAGTATGGAGGGTCTGGGGTGGGACATTATAGAACCAGTCCTCCTGATACTCGGGTACAGAGCCGACCGCTGGTTGAGAGTCCCGACCCGACATCTCAGGTGTTTCCGAGCAATCGCAAATCGGGTGGGAGCTCTGGGATTGAGGCAGGAAGAATGCGAACCAGGTCTCATGAAGAGATTGCTGAAGAGCCCGTGGATTTGTTCGCGGCATCGGAAAGATTAGTGCATATGAAGTGAGAAATTTTTGACTGGACGTTTGAAAATAAATTGCTTTTTTCTTTTATAAATTCTAGTAACTCATGTATTCGCTCCATAACGGTTAGAAACGCCACTCGTGTCCTCAGTCTGAGCAACAGGCAAGCCATACTCCACCAACGCCCACTGGTGGTAGTGTCTTAATCTGGGACAAAATATCACAGGGACCTCTAAAAATCCTATTACAGTCATAAGCTACATTAGGGTGTATCGAAAAAAACAAAGCCTTTATAACAGATGCATGCTTGCATGCTAACATAACAGTCTCCATGTGTCTTCCATACTAAACAACCTTCAAACGCAAATTACACCAGCTGGTGGCCCTTGCGTTTCGCCTGAATCGCACGCGCCACAGCGAGGATGGCAGATCCGGCCAAAACCATGATCTAACCAGCGCATCTGTTTAGCAAAACTATACCTACGAAGTAAGCAAAGCAGGCTTACCCCCGAGAACGTAATAGGTCGCCACCATACCAGGTGGTCAGTGAGCAAAGCGCCAGCAATCGGTGTACCGGTCAATGCAGCAAAACCGACGATAGCGAATGCGATTCCTAGTCGGATACTGTTGAATTGTATTGTCAGGTGCAGTCGTCGCGTCTACATGTTTTAGTTGAAACATACCCGATCTCAGACATGTTGTTTGCCAAGCCAATAATCAGAGGTGAGATCAGCGATACGTCTGTGCGAGCAAAATCTTCAGTAGCTGTGGGGTTTGCAGCCTATAAAATGCGCTTACAGGCTCCTGAGAAGAATCCATACAATATTGCGAATATGATGAGCGCACCAGACGACTTGACACCAAACATGGCGAAAATCAAGACGCCTGTAATAGCGGAGCAAGGGATCAAGAGGTTGAACGGGCCGAATTTCTGAAGATTAAATTCAGCATTGGACTTGGCGAACGGTGTACAGAAAGACTCACATCAGCGATAAAGTTCGGGATGGTTCGTCCAAAGACAGAGGCAGCGTTGAGAATAGCCAACTAGAACAGTCATACAGTTTTAGCTAGAGGTACAATGCAGAGTAAGATGATACCTACCGAGTAGAATGCCAATGTGCTATTCAAACCATGCACAACAGAAAACAGCTAAAATCGCGTCATTTGAGCTTCTGCCCGGTGGGTGATATCAAAAGGTGGAGCGTACCTGGATATAGAAGATCGGTAAGAACAGCCCGAGAAGGACCAAAAATGCACTGAAATCCCCCACAAGTTAGTAAGATTGCGTTTATTCCCCGAGGTATCGAAACTCACCCGGCGATCGAAAGCAAGTACGCCGAGTCGGTCATGATAGCCTTGAAATCTGGTGGAGGCGTCGGTGGTCTCTTGGATTTGGGAGGAAGGCGAGTTCGCATAAGTAGATTGGCAACAATTAAACATCCTAATGCACAATTATGGATCGAACCACGAAGCTTAACTGAAACACGTACCGAGGACCACAAATGCAGTGGCTCGAACACCCCATGCAAACCCAGAGCGCTGGAAGATCTTGTTCAGCATGATAGGAAAGATGATGCCGCCGCAGGATGATCCAGTAGTCACAATGCCCATGGCGAGGGAACGGCGCTTTGCAAAATGGTGCGAGATTACTCCGACTAGTTCAAAGTTTTCAATAGGTGGGATCTGGACCTGCAACAAAGGTACGTACTGGAAGGCAAAAATAGCAACCCCAAGCTAATACCAAGTCCAATCGCCTGGGGCAAGAAAACCTGATAGTATTGATTTTCCTTGGCCAAGGATAGCATGAATAGACTAAATCCCCATCAGCATTCAAACTGAGTGTACTAGATATCGCGCTCGTACCTGAATGCACACAACAGTGATCCAGCCCCGACAGTCGCATGGAAGTATCCAGCGTCAAAGAGCTTCCCAGAGACCAAGCCCTAAATCACAATATTAGGCTGAACTCTTCAGAAATAGCGCCGAGTGCTAACCATTACAAACTGCAGACATAGTTGGGTTGAACCGATCCAGGCAATGTCAGAGGAAGATTTGTTCGTCATATACACCCTAGTATAATAATCCTCGTAGACACCAAACGCGTTTGCATATCTGAATTCAATATATTGTCAAAATCATGTAGAGGGCACACTTGGCGAAAGATACATACCCAAAGGTGCAGAAAAGAATGAGCCAGCTACGAAAGGTGAGGTAAGTTGAAGACCAGCGAAGTACCAGATTAGCGGCTTACGCTCCAACGACCTAGCAAACTCAATTGTTAGACGCTTACACTGGGTCTTTTTTGGCTACTCACTGTTGCCCACGCAGTAGCTCCTCCATCCGGTATTTGAGGAGGGGCGTATTGAACTTGTTTTTCCGCGTTTGACGGATCTACGGAAGGCGCGCGTGTTGGCCCGTCGAGGGCGACAAGAGTATCGGCAGCAGATTGCCTTTTGTTATCCTCCATCCTGCTACAGTGACGGTAGTATTGGGTGAAGGAGAAGTGTTCGCGGGCCGTCTTGGCGTCCCAACCTTGAGGTTATATATCCCAGTCGCCGATCTGCCCATCTAATGACCGAACGACTCAGGGTGGGTCATGCGGAGTTATACTTAGCTTTACACGAACCTAGTCTAACCCCGCCTGGAAAGTGGAGGCTGCTCTTGATTGGCTCAAATCTGCACCCGAGTAAATCGGCATGAAATGTGTCAGCCGGACAGGCCACGCCATTTCGCTGACCTGGTGCCCGCACTGATTGCGGCATCCGTAATCTGATAATTAATCATCTAATGATTTAGCGCCAGCATTGACTCAGGTACACCGCCACCAGCTGTATCGTCAGAGCAAAGCAAAAGTAAAAGGTTATTTTTAAAGTCTGCAAGATTGTCCTACTTTAATTATAAGATCTAGCTTTGCCCTTCATACCTTAGTTGCATGTTCAAGCAGAAATCGATAGGGGACGGTGAAATATTTAAGCTATCTATACCTGGGCGCTCAGGTGAAGATAAGGGCGCTCGGCGAGAAGCCAGGATGATGTTCGATCAACAACATTCACATTCCTTCTCGCCGTCTTAAACTCGTATCGATCGCATCATCGTACCACACAAAGCTCTTTCATTTTTGAGTCACGGTCGGATTCGTTCAAACTTCAAACCGTTTATTCATGCATCTGTCGCGTAGTACACCAGAATAGCCTCAACATTGGGCTAATTAGTTGACAGGCTCGTCGGGAATCATTAGGAATAGCTCGTTAGGCAGTATTGGATCCCAGGTCGCTTGGTTAACGTTTACCTGAGAAGCAATAGGCTTCAGATCAAACTCAAATACGGATGAGAGCCAATAACACTTACGGGACTTCCGGGATTCCAGTACTCTGTCCTCCAGACTTGTTCGTTTCGCCCGGGTGATTCGATCCTAACCTCTTTGTTAGATACAAGTTCGATTTTTTAAGCACTTAGTCATTTACCTAAAGTAGTATAAAGTTTTGGTGCTTCCATCTTTCCGCCTGAATGCGTGCGATGTCAGAGCACAATCGCAAAGTTGGAAATATGGGCGGCTTACCGGTACACATGCTCCTCGTCACATCGAACCTTCCAAACCGTGTAACTTCCCAACCTCTCTATCTCCACATGTTGCTGTGAAGCAAGCACGGTTAAAAAGTAACTCCGTACCACAAGCTTGTGACGTACCTGATCACCCCTGCAGACTGCCGCACCATAACCATCCTTTGAAGCACCTGGACCGTCTTTGGGAACGATGGTGAAGCCATATTTGATTCCCCACTGACTAGTGAACTTCCACTAGGAAGGTTGCGAACATCAGTGCACCTTTCAGTCGTATTTTCCATCGACTTACGATCTGAGTTTTCGCCTGCGGGGAGCCATTCATCCCAAGTTGATACCCATTGTCGTGGTATGAGGGGACGGTCGCGTCAAAAGAAGCCTCGACTAGATTACCATTGTTATCAATTTGCGTCATGCGGTAGAATCCGTCGTTGATGGTATACTTGTCGAGCGGGTTATTCAAGTTCACCTCGGCGGAAGATCGTTTGATGGTCTCGATAAGAGTCGAGCCCTCACCTACGAGCTTAGACAGAGCGGACATGATTTAGAATGCGTGTGAGAGTAGTGAAGAGAGCAGTGGTCAATGTGGTTGTGAGACTCGCTTGCCCCTCTTATATACCCAGCCGGGATGCTGTTGGGACGATGCCGGCTATATGCGCGTTCTATCATAGGGAATGCATGCTGCTGTATAGGTCAAGGCACCATTGAAGTGCTCTTCTGCTGGCCGAGTGGTGACCTGTGTCTTCCCGAGTCGCTGCTAGAACACACCCGGAAAGCCTATACATGAGAGGGAGCCGGCGTTTCTTGCTCCGGTCGCTGAACAAAGCGGTGCACAGTGACTAGTCCCAGGTTCTAAGATATAAAATTCATGATAGAGGTTATCTACGGATGCATACATGCCTAAATCAAGTCTCGCGATGTTCCTTTTGTCTCGGATAGTAACATCTATGACGTTTTGACTACACCCGGAGTGCCGGCTATTGATCGATGCGGTAGCGCTCACAGTTATGGTCGTCAAAGGTTATGGAACCGTCTGCTAATGGAAGCTTCCGGTGCATAACCGGTACCCGGTTACACTGCAGGGCGATCGGATGCCACAACCGAACGCTGTAGCCTCATTTGCCGGTCTTGGGCGCTTAGGGAGGACAGCATGATGCGCCGTGGATACTCTTTCTCGAGGCGTAATACTAGTCTGAAGACTAGGTCTCCAGCGAAGGCTCCACTTGGACACTTGTCTGACATAGCAAATGCGATCAAACAAAAGTGTTTACTCTATTTAAGATGACGGTCAGAGACTCGACTTGTATCATCATCCCTCCTTAGCCAACGAGTTCAGTTAACGTACAAGGCAAGGGCGTGGCGCGACTCATTTGTGTAGTCTGTTGCTGACGATATGGTCTCTGGTTTGAAGTGACGGTCTATACTCAGGACGAAGGTATACCACTTTCTTCCATGATCTGTTGAGACGATCATTGACGACCAATCAAGCGTCCCACAGATACTTTCAGCTCAGTATGAACACAAGTGACGACCTAGGGTTCGCGTCGGGACGCCCTAAGGAGGAGTATGACAAGGAAAAGAGCTACGAACAAGCTATCACGGCAGCAGTGAATTATGTAACCAATCAAAAGTTCAGGTTGGAGTCTAAGGACAAGAAGCCCAAGGTCTGTCCAAACTTTGGCATAGTCTTTTATCATAGGTGATATTTCAACTTGTGTAATTCGAGGTTTCAATACTCATGCACACTCTCGTCGATAGCAAAGATCTCAAAGACAGCGAGGGAAATAGGTTGATTGTTGGTATGTCCATACGTAAAAATACGCCTACTTCATTACTGAACTTCTGTTTTGTAGGCCTCGGAAAACAGGGAAGCGAAGATTACTTTCTTCGCATCGACTGGGAAGATGCACCCCGGGAGGGCGACCCACCCAAGAAGCTACATTTCAACGCAGTTTATATTGGCGGGGATACTGATATTCCCACGGATATTCATCGACATACTTGCGCGGTAGTCGTCGATAAAGCGAGCAAGAAGGCTTTCAATAACTGGGTGGCCGATATCCAAAAGATTTCAACTCCTGAAGAGCTGTGGCGTATTTGGTCTTCCGGGCACAGGCCTGCCCCGATTAGTGGTATAGTAGATGAGTTTGACGGGGATGAAGACGATGGTTAATGTAAGTAATCATCTCCACGGCACTATTCGAATTAGATGTCTAAAATTTTCCATTTGTAAGTCACAGAAAGAGCGCCAGGTGCGAACGGATCTATTAGCTACGGACTGTGTACTGGATAATTAAAATTAATACATGCGTCGTTTAAGGGGTGTATGCAGCTCAGGATGTGAATACTTAATTGGACTGGATAACATGGTTGTTAGAGGGCCCGAATGCCTTCGGAGCACAGCTTTGCAACTGCCGAGCTAAAAAATAACAACGACCAGGCATCGCCATGTTTCTCCACCACCTCTTTTCCATTAATTAGCTTTTTAGCATCAAATATCACGCGCATATATCCATCCAAAATACTGTCATCCAACGGATGATTGTGCCGGCAAGAAACGTGCTATTGACTGATTGGAAGGCGACCAAGGTTTATTCTGATGTTCTAGGCTCGGATAGATGAGTGTCCTTCGCAACCACGAAGCAACTGACGAAACATCCAAGCTAAAAGCTTGCGGGAATTGCACCAAGTTTTTATTAGAGCGCTTGGTTTATGCTGTAATCATACATTCTGCTTCTGAACCTCTCGCACTTCAATCGTGCAATATCCTCCTGCGTAGCTGCTCTCCGATAGTGTACATATTACATGAGCAGCCATACGGCCTGGTGGGCGTTCAGGCTACCTGGGAAATTTTCAATTTGGACCGGGGTGACAGGCAAGAGTGAATTCACCTTCGATATCAAGATGGTGGTACTAAACACTTTTGCTCCCGCCTGTTGACACCGCGGCATCGATTCTTGCTGATAAAGTCAGAGAGTAAATAAATTGTAAAACATATATTGTATTAATCCATTACATGGGCGCCCGGTCCTCCGATCGTGGCTGTGCCTGTGGCATGCAGCCACGGCTGAGCCGGGCAGTTAGCCGAATTTGCAATACCCGTCAAGAGCCTGGGGGCATGGCCCAGGCATGCCCGTGTGCGACCCTAATTATCCGAGGTTCGAGCCGACCTAAGCCCAACCACGACCTGCAAACATCGATTCTCTGCTCACTTATAGTTGGTAATAATAGACTCAAATATGCTCGCGATTGGAGCCATTATCTGACTTTCTCGTATTTGTATCTTTTGATTTATTAGTTGTAGTGCGTAGCCCACCACATTCTTACTAGCCTGTTGCTTTCTTGCGGCGCCGCCCCCGTGATATATAGCTCGCTCCATAGGATGGAGACTCGAGTTGTTGTGGCTGGAATTGGGTAAGCGTTGAACAGGAAATGACACTTGTAGTTGAACATGTAGAGGTGGATCAGGTTCAGGTAAAACGACATTGGCTAAGAAACTATGCACGATGATACCGGGATGTTCGCTTCTGCGCCAGGATGTACGTACACACATTAAGTACTAAGAACCGACCGACACTGATACTCTGCCCTAGAACTTTTGGGTAGTAGGTCCCACAAGTACATACCCAACCAAACTGTCGTATTAACACTCAAGTAGCAAATCGATGAAGCCCCTATACACCCTGTGCATAACATACCCGACCTGGAAGACCCACCTGGAGCTATAGACTGGCCTGCGTTCCGAGAGGAGTTTAGGCGGCTCAAGTTACCCGACCCGTTTGTGAGTAACCAACCGGAGTCAAGCGATACATCTTCGTCAGTGAGTAGGCAACGTAACCGAAAATGACAATGGTATTAAGGGCTTGGTAGATGTTTGACGCAACACTTCCTGATGGGCTATTGGATGAGTGGAGGAATCGGTTTAGGCAGCTAAAAGAGGAAAGACTCCGCCAAGGAGTAAATATAGAGTGGCGTATAGTTGAGGGTTTCGTTTTGTACTATGAGCCGGTATGTGACCTGCCCAAGTATGCTTTTCGCTATCCCTTGACATAATGTGTTTTAGGAGATTATCGATGACCTAGATGTAGCCATCCTCCTGCACTCACCTGGCCACATATTACGAAAGCGAAACAACGGGAGGCAATATGTATATAGTGGTGAGATAGGTTCCATCTATTTGGATTGCTGTAGACCCAATTCACCCTTATAGATGGTACGGTATGGGACGCCTCTTTCGAGCACTGGGATCGAATATCCTATCCCGCATACATCCATGGCCACGCGCACCTCTTCCAGAATGAAGACGTAGAGCGGGGATTCCTTATCGATTCGTTTAATCTTACTATGCTAGAAGGAGAAGGCACGGAGCGCAACATGTCATTTGAAGAGTTTTTCGCTACCGCAGCGAACATAATCCTCCAGGCGAGCTGAGCCGGAGAAGGACATAAAACGGGGCTGGGAAATTGAGCTACTAGAATGCCTACGCTGTGGTATACACGCTAAATCAAGGCCTATCCAATACACACGTGCTGTACCCAAAGTTCCGGACACAGAGGATGCAGACACCGCAATTCGACGGCCGGAGTTTTAAACAACGTTTGGGCAGCTGGTGGAGCAAGGGAAACTTGGTAGTTTTATACCTGCATCTTCGCGTTTACGGCTTTATATTCCCAAAACAGGAAACTCATGTACGCCCCGCTGCGTCGACGCGCGCTGGGACATAGGTCATATATTGGAAATTTGGGACATCGCGTTGATGTCACTGGGACCGGCTTCGATGTCCACCTCTTGCCAGTGCAATCATTTCCCAAGCCTCCGTAAGCCGTAGTCCGTGTGGTCATTAACAAACGAGCGGGTTGCGGCCCGAACCGAGAAGGTAGCTCTATATTTTTACACACTTTAATTCTCTACGGGGAGGGGGAGGGTTGATTCGGAGGGTAGAGATGCGGTTCCTCAATGTACACCATTCATGGTATGGTAGGCGCTCGCCAGTTCCATCACCATGCATGTAACACGCATGGATAAAGTTTGACAAGCGCCGACCCCAAAGGCACTTGCCGACGTCACATTCATCTTCTCAACCACCATATTCACAACAACGTGCAATACACAACCCTCCTTTTGGGCGAAGACGCCCAGACCTAAGCGAGTCTATCTCCTATCCTTCAGCTCGGCGGCCGGTCTTGGAGGCGTTTATGGTTTAGATTTATGAAACACCCTACAATTTAAATCTCGGTCCTTGCCAAGTACTACCTTGAACCTGGCCTCATGGAACCGACTCGGTGGGGCTTGGAGCTGCCTGGTCACCTATAAGTCCTCTCGGAGAACCTTCCCGTTTATACAAATAATGAGTCTGGTCTCTCCTATGCGTTTCGTGTGGTATCTCGCGACTCTGTGGGCAGCGAAACAAGTGGCTAGCGCGGCAACATGTCCCACCGATGACGCTCCGAGTATCACAGCACCAAAGGCTAACATCTGGGCGCCTTTGAGCCTTTCCGATACCCGGAAAGTGCAAGCTTGGGTATATGGACAGAAGGAGCTCAATCTCACCCGAATAGAGAATGCGACAATGAGGTGAGTTGATTGTGGAAAAAAACAAAATGGATTTATGTCTGTGTGGTATAGTGACAATACCTTATGGATGATTGAATCAATCATGCCAAATAAGACCACGGCCTTGAGCTATCTGGACAAAGAGAGTAGAGCACCAGCTAGATATGCCCGAGTAAGCCTCCGCGGCCTCAATTTAAGCTTTCACTATATCTGCATCATAGGTAGTTCTGTATAACGGTGGTCTTAGCACACCACTTATCCAAGAATACATGGTTGGGCCACTCCCCATTTCTCCGAACACGACCTATATGCCCTTTTCATACGTCTATCAAAACTCCACCGCAGGGGTTGGCGCGTCCGGGGCGTTCCCTTTCAACGCACGGTGCACCACTAACCTCGAGGGTGAGAGGCATTTGTTCACGTATATTATTGGGTCTGATATTCTTTCACCCGAAGCCTCTGCAATCGATGGTACGCCCCTAATCAGCTCTCAAAGAGCCAGATACCAATAGAGCTCACGTTCATTAAGAGTTTATTGTTTCTTTCATGAAACCCCTCACAAGCATTACGGAGGATTTGATTGGAGGATCATATACTGGCTCAGACAACGACGCAATTTCCTATTCGTCTCAGGTAGGTTGCGGTGATAACGGACACTGTAATCAGACACTAAATCACTCATTAGGGACCAAACTCGTTCGACGGCAATTGGCGTAGGTGAGTATATGCTCTATGTATTCCTAGAGAAAGGACGTAAATTGTTTGTCGCAGACATTGGATATTTTTCGTCGGCGTCGGAAACGGGGCTCGATACCTTGGTACAACTGGCCTGTTTGCCTACATTGATACAAGCGGCACGGACACATCCCAATGGTCCCTGAGGTCAGCCCCTTCGTACTACTGACCTTTCACATTTGAATCTGTTGATTGATATCTAACCTCAGGAAAATCGTCTACAATAACCAGATATTCAGTTCCGGCGCTGCTTTCACCAGCGCATATAACTCTGGCACTCTGCAACGTGGCGTTAAACCAGATCTCAAGAACCATGACTGGTCGACTCGCAAGAAGGCAGGTGAGGCGAGAGCCTTGGACGATCGGGCTACGCCAAGGAGCGTCCTGTTTGAGGGGAGTAGGATCAAGGCGGACAAGAAACAACAGTACATCGAGTGGATGGGCTGGAGTTTCTATTTAGGATTCAATCGGTAAGTTGATTCAGAACCATGGGTCTGGCTCTGGCTCTGGCTTAATCATAGGACTTAGGGACACAGGTTTGACGTTGTGGGATATCAAGTTTAAGGGTGATAGGATAATATACGAGGTACGGTATTAGCGTCTCACATTGATCTTCGTCTATCATTATACTCAACTCTCCTAGTTATCTTTGCAAGAAGCCCTTTCTCAGTGAGTTTCTGTTTCAACCCATGGTGGTGTATGCGAATTCGCTAACCGTCCAAATGCCTAGCTATGGAGGAAATGATCCTGTACGCCTTTTTCACTATTCTCAGCCTATATTTCAGCTACTTATTTCGTCGGGTTTCTTAGGTTCAAGCGTCCACCGCATACCTAGATCGCCATTATGGAATCGGGGGAGAGACCCGTCAGCTGCTTTCTGGGTACGACTGTCCATATGGTGCCCTCACCTTGAATGCATCGTATCATAACGAAGACGAATACTTCACTTCTCCCGGAGCTATATGTGTATTCGAGGTACGTGTGGGTCTCGTTCTTGTATGAGGAACGAGCTTAATTGCTTGCGATCCTAGGCGGACTTGGGCTTCCCGACCAGTCGACACGGTGATATTTAGTACGCACCATCAACTTTGCCTTAACTACACCAACTATAACTATCCATTATCCGTAGCAGCAACTGGTATGGTAGCACAAGAGGAACCGCACTTACAGTCCGTACTATGACGGCCATATACAATTATGACTATATGCTCGACCATATCTTCTACTTAGAGGGGACTGTCGAAGTGAAGGTGGCTGCCAGTGGATATCTTCAGGCGAGTGCAGCTCCCTTGCGGAGTATATCATGAGCTCCATGCTGAATTATCGATAAATAGGCGACTTATTGGAATCCCTCTCAAGACGACTACGGAACCAGAATTCGAAACACAACAATGGGGGCTGTTCATACACATGTTATCAACTACAAGGTTGACCTCGACAGTAAGTTCAATCCTTCCAACTACGATGAGCGCTCTCTTAACTTGGTTTTCAGTTGGCGGACGATCTAATTCACTACAACTGAACGACATCTTTGTCGAAGAGGGTGAGTAAAACACTGCTTATGTGCTCTCTAACTTTCGAGACGCGCTCATCCTCCTCAAATAAGTCAATAAGCCTTGGTTCGACGAGGAGGATGGGCCTACTCGCCAGCTACGGATTAACCGAACCTGGATCCCCACTGAGCTTCAAACAAACTTTGGAAGCAACGGTCAAACAGTGTACCTGATTGCAAACAAGGATGTACAGAACCAGTGGGGCTATCCGAAAGCATATCGGTTCCAGCCTGCGTTGCACGCCGTGCATAGTGTGAGCGATTTCGCCCCTACCTACGTAAAAGTTTTACTATTCTAAGCCCTCAAATTTTCTATCAAACGTGTTTTGCTTGTGTTGACCTTTTTGGTAGCCTGTTCAAGGTTCTCAACGCTTATTAGCTAGCGCACGATGGAGCGAATGGGACCTCATGGTCGCTAGGAGGAAGGACGGAGAACCATCTAGCTCTACAACGTGGAATCAACACCTGCCGGTTGTCCCGCCGGTAGACTTCAGCAAGGTGAGACAGGCGAGCGGTGAAATGGAAGGCGTGCTGCGGTCCCGCTCAGTGTTCTTACGATTTCCTCTTTCGGTCTAGTTTTTCGACCCACCCGAGAGTATTGATCAACAGGATTTGGTTCTATATGCTAACCTCGGAATGGTACATCCAGTTTCATCTGCTCGATATTCCTTATATTAATATATGAGGCAGCACCACATACCTAGAGCAGAAGATATCCCCAATACTCTTTTTACCGACACCCGCTCGTCATTCATTCTGAGTCCATTTAACTACTTTGACGAGGTATGTTCATGTTCTTGACATTGCGTAGCTTGAGTTCATTCAAGCGTCTACCTGACAGGAGCCTTCTCGTGATATCCGCAACGCGATCCTACTTCAAACCAACGAGAATGGCATATATGCTGTAGACGAGCCGGGTCATAGAGACGTAACGTGTGCACCTCGCGCCCTCCCCGCTGTTCAATACATTGGCCAAACATCCCTCAAGATCTGATTTGTCTACGGTGACTAGCGTGCACTTTTTGCGTGACGAAGTTAAGCAAGAGGGCCCAAGTTTGACCGGGGCTATTGCAGCAACTTGATTTCTAGTTTCAAAGATTTTTTTGTACAAGTTTTTAGATACTATACGAACATATTCTGTCAATTTAAGCTTTGGTATTGGTGTATTACCGGCTGGTCTGCTTCCCGGGGATGGTCGACTTCCAGAGGTTCTACGGTAATTCGCTTTTGAGCGCTGATTAGACACAATGCTACTTATCGCGATCAGGCAGTAGATAGCTGCTACTAATCACTATCCTAGCCTATGATAATGTCAAGGGTTGAAGTCTATTCAATCTAAAAGCTTACAGAAAATCGCGCACCCAGCTTTTCTTACAGCACTTAGAATTATGCTGTAGGGTATAAACTGCTTCTGAACTTCTTACACTTTAATCGTGCAATACCCTCTTGCATAGCTGCTCCGTTGATAGTGTGCGTATCACGCGCGTAGCCATTCGGCTTGGTGGGCATTCAGGCCACCCGGGGAAAATCCAATTCGGACCGGGGTAACAGACATAATTGCAGCGTGTCGTAACGCCCTAAGCTTAGGTGCATCGTCCTTAGTGATCAAAATTACATCTTAGCTTTAAACACCTATACGGCGACACAGAACAGACCTTTTCGGAAGGAACGTCTATCAATAGCGATTCAAGCTCTCGCATAAATGCGATATCACGGATTGGTATTTCCTTGAGCATCGATCGGCCGCTGAAAGCTTCGTATGGCTCGATCCGGCCGAGAGAGCGGAGCCAATTAGCTGTGCCTAGAAGTGAGACTTCAACATGCCAGTTTCCGCCTTCCTGTGTTTAGAGCGGGTATATGCGTAGCGATAGATTGAGTAAACCGTAGAAGATAAGCAAGAAGAGAAACTCACTTTGATGCGGCGTCCGAGCGCGGCGTTGATCCCGAACGCAAGGAGATGACCTGCAGCATGGTCAAGCACTTGACACGGGAGTGGTCGAAGCGGCAACGAGGTGTCCCGTGGATAGATAGAACGATAAGCTTCAGCTTCGGCGACATTAAACCCAGTCACTGCTTGTACAAGAGAGTCAAACTGAAAAAGAGTCGGATGAGGGGTAACAGTCAGTAGATAATACGTTTATTAACTTACGCCGCGGTGGCCACCCCAGGGTCCGTCCAGCCCAAATGCGCTGAGACTGGCTGTGATTAGACCGGGGTACTCTTGAGCAAGAGCATCCGGACCAAACCCGCGCCGAGCGAGCGAGCCCGGCCGACTCATTTGTGGTATGAGTGACAGTAGCACTTCATTTTGGGGTAGGGACTGACTACGATTGGAGCAAAACATCTGCGTCTTTGAGTAGATTACGGAAGGTGGTTATATCGGCCTCGTGATTAAGATCGAGTTGGACTGTGCGTTTGCCTCGAGAAGTGTCGATATCGATCGCTGGGAGGTCCGGAAGGTTAGGAGAGGTGACCCAGATCACGTCCGCTCCATGGGCTAGGATTCAATGTAGTCAGCGGACAACTATGATCAAGTTTTAAGAAGTGTTTACCAGCAAGGGTACGCCCACACACTGGCCCAGCGATCACACGCGTGAGATCGAGTACACGCAGCCCTTTGAGCGGTAGGTCCTCCTCTCTAACCTCTGGCAACGGTCGTGCGAGTGCCTCTCCGGTTTTGTGAAGTGACAATGGTGGCAAATTGACGTTATGCACACCATGGGGGTGGGCGTCCCATTCGGCGAACGAACGGACCTTGAATGCACATCCGCCTGCTTTTATCACAGCGTCTTCGAATAGCTGCGCTTCCCATTGCCTGAGGGAAGCTGCTACAGCCTCGCGGGATGGCGGGGGGGAAGCTGAAAGCCCAAGAGTGGTGAGTATGACTTCTCTGTGGCTGTTGAGCGGCGGGTTTCATCATGAACCCACTGATGAGCTAAACGCAAGGACATACTGGCGGAAGTTTGTATGGATACGCACATGGCCGTCTTTCGTCTCGTATGCACCAGACAGCTTGTCCCATGTACCACTCACCAATTTCCCACCCAATGTGGTCCATGCTTCAGACTCTGTACCACATTAATGTAAGTATTTGTGACCTTTTATAGATCGACTCAGTCCCGACTCACTACAGTCCAACACAGCATGCCTCGCATCTACAGACACTTTCTGTGGCTCGTCGAGTTTATTTCGGAGTTGATGGATATATGCACTCGAAAGTGCTGAGCAAGCGATGGAAGCCTATTGATGAGACAAGTATATCATTTCCTAGGTGGCCGGTCGTATCGTACGAACCTGAGCGGCGGCGCCGACTCGAAACGACGACGGCACCACTGGCTCAGATGGGCCTGTGAGGACGAGCTGCTGAGTAGAGCTAGGGGGAAGACTGAGCGTTGGAACTGCCCATAGCTTGTCTATAATTTGTTTTGTGGTTGCGAAAGATTCGGACATGATTGTAATGGTTGGTTTCGAAACCCGCTTGGCGCTTACGAGGGTGGATAACTGTCATGTGACCACTCGTTCTCTCAAGTCGCCTCAATATTGTCGGTTTTTTTTACTGGGCTGGGGTATACTTTGTCAAGTCTATGAGTCGTCATGCACCGTATCTTCGAAACGCAGGAGATAGTCTCGCATATCTGTAGCAACCTTTCAGAATATAAAAGAACCGCACTGGTTTCAATGAGGTTCTTTCGCGGGATGATCCCGTATCTTTTCAAAAGGACATCAGTGCGCCGTTTGTTTGAGCGGGGCTTAATTCCAGCAGAGTGGACTCAACAAGGCCGAAAAATTATAGTTGTATGTATGGGATTGTCTTCGTTGGTGATCTCTCAGTCCTTACATATAATAGGACCGTATATCTCACCCACTTTCGAACTGGAATATGTCCCGCTTCCATGTCTATGCACCTTTTATCAAATATCTGTCTTTTGGAGTGTACACCTTTGAAGTTTGCAACTGGGGTCCCTTAGTTTCCTATTCCCAAACAACCCAGCTTTTGCCAAATCTCCATGAATTCGAATGCTCCCAACTTGACCTACGGCCTTGCCTTATCTTCCCGTCTAGGTCAACTCGGGTCGTCAGAATATGCAAGGAAACCGGCATGTTCGATAATGCTTCTACTAGTAAAGTCTTTCAACATATTGCGCAGGAGTGCCCCAACATTTCCCAACTGGAATTCTGTTGCGAACTGGATGAGCTAGCCGATGGAAATAACACCGAAGATAGTTCTCTGCGGACCTTTGCTTCCTTATCTACCGGTTTCCAAAACCTCTGGAGCCTCGTTTCCAGTCCTGTTATCATTCAGTCCTCTGCACTTCAAATGCTTGCACGGCTACCCAATCTAACCAATCTGTGGATTCGGGCGCAATCCGATACCACTCCTTGGAACTCATCATTGTGCGAGCAGCTGCCTCCCAGTTCCTTTCCCGCACTCAAAAGCTTGCGGATTGACCTTGAAACATGCCGGGACGTGAAGAGGTTCTGGGAACTAATCCCGCTTGCAAACCTAGAATGGGCTACGGTCTCTATAGCATCGACCAGCGAAGTCGGAGACGAGTTTATTCCAACGCTCTGTAGAGCTAGCCCACATCTCAAGTCTCTAGGACTCGAGTTTTCAAGCCAATCCGACTTGGATGAGGATGGAGAAATCCACATGGTTCCTCTCAACACGTTTGAGCACCTCGCTCGTCTCCCTCTGAAGTATTTGTTCTCGCTAGGCTACGCAAAGCTCGATTTCGAAAACGCGTGGGCCAGAATCGCGGGAGCGTGGCCTTCTTTGACGGAGATCAATTGTTTTCACCAGCCCATGCACCTGGGCGAACTCTGGCACTTATCGAGAGCTCTTCCACACTTGGTCAAGATCGGATGTGACCTTGATATAGAACAAGCCGTTCAGGCCGCCGAGCGCAATTGGCAGTTTGTTAGAGAACATCCGTCGGTGTTTAAGTTACGCTTATTGACCATCAGGAACTCTCAGCTGTGGGAACACGCTTTCAGCGATGATTATGACTTGAGCGACTTAGCGAGGTTAGTTAATAGCTTGAGACTCCTTGTGCTGCAACCACTCATCTGCTGGCAGATTCTTTGCCTACTTTTGGCCGAATATACAAGTTGAAAGCCAGGAAGCGTGCTCTAACGATGCCGACAGCGACACCTGGAGACATAATCGGGCCTTATTCGCTATGTTTCAGAAACTCATTCGAGCCTATGTCCAGTCTTTCCATTAGCGCCACTAGAGCTGTATATATTATATCGTTTGTTCATTTATGATTAAATATGGTTGTAGCCTTCTCTACCAGTCTCTGACACCGTAAATCTGTGCGTTTAAGGCAACCCACAAGGGAATCCGTGTCGCTTATTTTTTGTGAGCAGAGACAAGTTTAGCCTGATGGTATGAAATCAGGGAGCCTCGATTCGGATGCAGTTGCGCCGCCGGTCGTTCGTTTACTCGCGGCTCCCCGATCCGCATATATTCGTCATTTCGTATTTGTGCACCTAAACAAGCCGCGGGAGGAGGGCTATGTTATTCGGGGGATAAACTTCTGCTTCTCCCGTATTGCTGTTGAACAAATTAGCTAGGTCGAGCCTGAGGCTTCTCGCCTGTACGACACAGCAAATCACCACCGCCATGACGTTGTAGGGAGCTTGTGCTTGGAATATTAGTAAATTTAGTTGAACCTTTAGGGCTAGGCTTTCCCTACTACTATAGGCTTCCGATGGTAGAGCTCGCACGATAGCCAAAAGACGGCCTGATGTCCCGTGAGCTACTGAACGAGACCACTCTGTAATATGTACTGTACATCCTGGCTGGCTTGGCGCTTACCGGAGTTTAAAACGACGGTCATGTGACCGGTTGCATCCGAAGCGAAGGATTGTTCATTGTTCTGAATCGCTCCAAGTCCAGCCAGCTTCTACCTCAACCAGAAACACATGCAGATAGCTGAGATACGAACACAACAGCTTGAACCGCACAGATTATTATTTGACTACTCATACCGACCAGTTTGGAATTTCAGACAGACTTTTGACGTCATCGATTTTTAAGACTCGAATACTACTGAGCCACCCGGAGCCTCGCCATGCATCGTATCTTTGCAACGCAGGAGATAGTCTCAATTATCTGCAGCAATCTTTCAGGCTCTAACAGGACTGCACTGGTTTCGACGTACTTCTTCAATGGCATGCTGCCGTATCTTTTTGAAACTATATCAATATTCAGTTTATTTGAGCGGGGGTTAATTCCGGCGGAATGGACCCGACAGAGCAGAGGCCAAGGAATTACTGTTGTAAGCAGCGGGTTATTTTGTTGATGGTCTGATTTTCACATTTATCAGAACCGTATATACCCGCTTTCAAGTGGCAACATGTCCCGCTTCCATATCTACGCACCCTCCATCAAAAATCTAGATGTTGACTCACCATACGGCGAATCTCTTGAAGTACATGATTGGGAGTCCCTGATCTTGTATGCCCAAACGACTCAGCTGTTACCGAATCTTGTTGTGTTTCATGGCTCTCAACGTGACTTATGGCCCTGCCTTCTTTTTCTATCTGGTTCAACTCAGACCATCAGAATCTTCCAGGACACCGACTCGTTCGGTAATATTCCTACCAGTAAGATTTTGGGACACATCGCAAACCAGTGTCCCAACATCTTCAGACTGGAGTTTTACTGCCAATTGGAGGAACCAACTAACGGAGACTACCTTGAAGACGCTCTGCTACAGATGTTTACTCCCTTATCTATGGGCTTCCAAAACCTTCATCATATTATGTCTAATACTCTTATCCTTCAGCCCGATGCATTGCGGCGACTTGCGCAACTACCTAATCTAACTAATATATGGGCACAGGCTGAACCAGATACACTCCCTTGGAATTCGTCATCGTGCGGCCAGTTGCCTCCTGATTCCTTCCCCGCGCTTAAAAGTTTGAGCCTTGATCTTGAAACTTGTCGGGATGTCAGAAGGTTCTGGGAGCTTGTTCCACTTGCAAATCTGGAAACAGCCACAGTGTCGATAGCATCAACCAACGAGATCGAAAACGAATTCATCCAAACCCTCTGTAGAGCTAGCCCAAATACTAAGTCTCTTAGACTCGCGTTCCCGAGGCAAGATGGTTTGGATGAAGAAGATGATCAAATCCACATGATTCCTCTTGACATGTTCGAGCACCTCGCTCGCCTTGCCTTGAAGGACATGTTCTCGCTAAGCTTGGCTAAGCTCAATTTTGATGACGGGTGGGTTAGAATCGCGGCAGCCTGGCCGTCTTTGAGGGAGATCGACTGCCTCCGCCAACCCATGCGCTTGGACCAACTCTTGCTCTTGTCGATATCCCTCCCCAATCTGTATCGGGTCCAATGCGACCTCGACTTAGAACACGCCGCTCGAGCTGTAGAACGCAATTGGCAGCCTAGTGGAGATGCCCCGTCCTTCCCCAGTTTGTGCTATTTGACTATCAAGACCTATCACCTGAGGGAACATGCTTCTAGCTATCACTATGACTTAAGCGACTTAGCAAGGTTAGTCGATAGACCGCTTTTTCTCGGACTACAGCTACTCATTTCTTGACAGATTCTTCGCCTACTTTTGGCCAAACATAAATGTCCAAAGCAAGGAAGCGTACTCGGGCAACCCCGAAAGTCTCACCCGGAAATACAATCAGGCTTTGTTCGACATGTTTCAGAAACTCATTCGAGCTCATGTTCAATCGTTTCAATAATAGTGCCAGGATCGTCATCTTGCGTGTCTGGTCTTTCGTGATTGTATGTGTTTACAGCTTTGTTCACCCGCTATACTCCAAGCTCCTGTTTCTGTGGTGGCCCAGTCGATGTTTTGTATATGCATCTACGCGAATATACCATAAGCACATGAATATAAACAGACATTGGCTTAGGCGTATCATGTTGTTGTATCGCTCTTATGGCTCTGTGGTCGATCAAGTTCAAGTTTGTTTGCTCAAACAAGCCAGGGCGCTTACGCTGTTCGGGAGCTGAGTACCTTCTTCCTCCGCACCACCACCAACTGAACTGGTTAGATCAAACATGCGGCTTCAGCATTTCAATGACGCTCTCAGCTACTATGACGTCGTGGGGAACTTGCACTTGAAATACCAGCCAAAACTATGCCAGCTCTCCAACTTGCGATCTTCAATCACAGAGTCTACGCGATATTGAACAGTCGAGAAACAACCTAGATGTCCCATAAGCTACCAAACGAAGTTGCTCTCAATATATCGACATGGGTCGCCAAAGATTCTAGTCTAGACTTAAAACCCCTTACACTTGTTGATCGTCAATGGCACTCAGTCGTAGCTCCACCCCTCCTTTCAACAATCTCAGTATCTTCTTTGGGAAATCTTCTGGCGCTATGCGATCATCTTGTATCTTTAGGCGAAGTCTCTAACGATGTGCTGCTGTCCGCTTTGCCGAAAAATACGCGGACAATCGTAATCTCCGGCGTGATCTGGGGGTGGAGAGCCGACTGCCGCGTCGGTCTCGAGGACTTGGGGGAAATAGGGCATACTGATGAGGAAGATACTGGGGATCCAGACGAGCCAGATGTCTCTGTGTCCTTTGACGAAACGGTATCGAAGATTCGTAGCGGTCTGCCCCTCTTGACCGTACTTGACGGCCTAGAGTGGTATGGTCGATTCGCAGGTGACTACCACCTAGTACGATATCTACAGAAAGCCGGAGTTATACGGCACTTATCATATGGGATTGACATGTCAGTCAGCCTCATGAGCTTAGGTGGGTTCCAGCTCCCGTTCAACGTATGGTTGCATATTCTGACATCTGGAGCTTCAATCTAGCATACCGTCAGAATGTCGGAGCCTTTTAACCTTCGCTAGATATAATTTCACTAATGCACTACTCTTTGCAGGCGTGCTTGTTTGATGGGCTCATAAGATTGAAGATTACAACCGAATACGAGCCAGAGGATGGGATGTTTCCATTCATTACCGACATGATGCAGCGCAGCCCTGATCTCGAAGAGGTCCTCTTCGACTGCAAATATGCCGAATCGCTGGACGGAAAGTGGCGGCTGCAGCAAGTCATATACAAGAATCAACAGCCGTTTGTCTGGCCGAAACTCACGTGTCTAGTACTCCGCTTCTTCCAGGGAGACTTGTGGCAGTCCGCCGAAGAGGTCGATCAACTCACCCAGTTCCTGATCGCTCATCCGCATCTAGAGACGCTAGCGCTTCACGAGACCTGTCTGGGAGACTCCGCAAGCGAAACTGCACTTCCCCTGTCCCTATCGGCCTATCCAAACTCACTTCCGGTACTCAAAAAGCTGATCGGCTCCCCTCGGCTGATCGCTGGCGTACTAGAAAGTCCAGCTGCATGCGCGTCGGTGACTACTATAATCGACAACTCGGAAGAAGGGTTTGACGCTGAAGGTGCCAAGGAACCATATGCCGATCGAATCCTTGCTGCGCTCAAAAATAACCCTAACAATTCGGTACGACGCCTCACCCTAGAGGTCCCACAGCTTAACCGGGCGGTGTATGCGGCGTTTGCAAATGCCGCTCCGAGCATTCGGTTTCTCGATTTTCTTGGAGACAGTTTCGAAACCAAAAAGACGACCACGAAAGATAAGAGCTTCAGCGCGCAGGTCAGTTTGGGTTCCACCCAATCATCATCCGACGACTAAATGCATTCACCTATGGCAGGACGATATTCCGGCGAGCTTGAACGAGTTTCTGGAGCTTGATACTGTCGGGTCGGAGATAGTGACAGATTTCGTCAGGGCCTCTGCAGAGGATGGTGAAGCTGCTTTACTCGAGTTGGCGAGACGAGTGCCCCGGTTGAAGGCTATCCATTGTCGTGAGGGGATACTCCTAACGATTTTGCGGAGCTCCGACGGAACGGCGAGTCTCTCAAAGGAGCCAGTCTACCTGGACAATAGTGATTACGACTGGACCATGTTTCAAGTGGACTGGAGACATCGTCCAGTCTCGCGCCGTAAGGTTTCCGAGGTTTGGGGGTCAGACGGAGAGTTTGAAAGTTTAGTCCAGCGGTTTGAATAGTATCAGTAATAAAATCTGTTTTTATTATGAGTTCTTATTCGTTGAATATAGGAGGACATATGTGGCACTGGGGAAACCGCTGGGCTGGACGAGACCTGGGCAACACGGCACCACAGTTTCCCAGGAGCCCTAGACTTATTGTTTAGTCCAGCCTGGTCTAGCTCCACCAAGCAGTCCTAGGCAGTGCTAG
>WSTH01000521.1:0-22590 GCA_019616345.1 Ceratobasidium sp. 395
CTGGCCACAAGGAGTTTGTCTCTGGAGGCTCTGGAGGCTCTGAGAGCCCTTCCAGAGCCCGAAGGAGACCACTGATGTGGAATCAGATCGGGAGTTGTCGCCTTCTCTGAGGGATACTTAGTTTACATAATTTAAACTCATTGGCGCTTGTGGTTGTGAGTTAGGTAAGCGTGAATGCTGGCACACCCTACCTCGTCACGCAAGTCGACCACCACGTTCCACTCTTGTCTTCAGCTCACCTGTATTCTTCTAAATTACCCCGTTGAGATGCGCAAACGTATCGAACGCCGCATACACCGTGCTGGAGAGAAGATAGAACGGTTATTTAGAGATCATGAACCGGGAATTCGAAGCACCCAAGCACCGGCAGACCCCAACCCTGAGCTCGCCGGTGCCAATACCTCTGCTTCCCCCCTGACACCTGTCCTCGCATCTCGTTCCGAGCTGTATAGTAATGCTCAACACCCAACCCTTGCGCCTGGCGCGTCCCAGACAATAGATCAACTCCCCTCTGTTGCTTCGCTTGATTCCGGGCTTATACAACCAGACCGTCCTAAGCATCAGCCAACGAATTATTCCGTGTCAGAAAATAGCAATGACACAGCCCCAGCTTCCGCGGTGGGTGGATCCAGGTTTTTTCAGAGCGATCGAGATGTCAAGTCCACCGCCTGGTCCGGGCTCAAGACACTTATTGGCGTGTTGAGCGAATCCACCGGCGAGTTTGGACCACTCAAGTCAACTATTGGAGCACTGTTGAGGTGTTTTGAAATACACGAGGTGCGGGTGTTTCGTCCAAAAATTTGCAATACTAACATCTACCACCAGGATCAAGTTGCGGCGCACGAAGAGTACCAGCGACTCAAAATCGATCTAGCGAACGTCTGTCAGGAGATTGCCGGATATGTGGGCGGAGAAGCGCCACCGTCTATGGAGTCAAAGGTTGCCAAGCTAACTGAGTGAGTTCTGCAACGGCAGCCCGAGCCAATACTTATGGATCAATACAGGGGACTTAAAGAAGAAATCAACCTCATCGATGAGAAGACCCAAAGGAGTCTCTTAGGACGATATATGGAAGCTGTGGACGATGCGAATGGGATACTGGCGTGTTATCGTCGGATACAGGGCTACCTTGACGCGTTTGCAGTGGGTGTTACTTGGGACCTCAGACTCGTTCGTTCACTCACTGCTGATTCGCGTATAGCGTAATGTTGGCATGTCAATTTGGCAGATCGTCGACGAACAAGCAACGGTATGTAGTAAGTTACCCAAAGCTAGATTTTACAGAGTTACGAGGATACAATATAGAGAAGTCGCCTGAAGGAGCTTCCGAACTCACCAGAGGCCAAATACTGTTCCACGGAGTCACGTGGTCTAGGGCGTAATGGATGTACACCAGACACTCGTTTGGACGTAATGAAACTGCTGCGCGACTGGGCTCAGGACAGCAAAAGCAAGAGGGTATATTGGCTGAACGGCATGGCCGGGACCGGCAAGACCACGATCGCATACAGTCTGTGCTCTGAGTTGGAGCGCGCCGGGCAGCTGGCGGGAAGCTTCTTTTGTTTGCGACAGCTGCCATCTTGTCGTAACGCTGGAGTCATTTTGCCGAGTATCGCGTATCAGCTTGCGCTATCCTCCCGCCCGTATCGGTATGAACTGTCTGGAACGCTCGAACGGGATCCCGATGCACATAATCAGCCAGTCGATCGGCAATTTCACAGTCTAATCGCCGCCCCTCTCCGCAAGGTCCGGAGACAACTACGAGGAGATTTGGTCCTTGTCATTGACGCTCTCGACGAGTGCACGGACGGAGATAGCGTTGGTCGGATGCTGTCGACGTTACTTGCGGAAGTCGTCGATCTGCCCATCAAGATCTTCTTTACTAGTCGCCCTAACTCAGAGATACTCAACCAGATGAAGAGCGAACAGGGCCATAATGTGCGATCCGAATTGCATCTGCACGCACTCGAGCGCTCGGTCGTCCAATCAGATATCAAGACCTACCTGGAGACCGAGCTCAGCGCGCTTTGTTTGGAACCAACCACACTCGATGAACTAGTTGAGCGGTCCGGAGTGTTGTTTATCTATGCGGCCACCGTTGTCCGATACGTGAGACACACGAGCCTCGCCAGGAGCAACGAGCGACTGAAACGTATACTCTCCGCCGAGCCTGTACTGAAAGGGATGATACATGAAGACATCGACTCTCTCTATAAGGCTATACTCAAAGATGCAATCGAAAGCAGGCTGATAATAACAGAGCAAAACGAAATGAAGCTTGCACTCCATACGGTAATATGTGCGCAGGAACCTCTGTCGGTCAACGCAATAGCCGGCTTGTTGGACATCCATGACATCACAGGAACGGTGGCAGGCGGGAGGGTAATTACAAGGATTCCATGATATAGAAGCCCGGTGGCCGATTATAAGGGATTGTAAATTTACTTCAGGATTCTTAAAATCGGGCAGCCAGACTGTACCATTCTGCAGCCTGGTATTAACGTGCCAGAGTGACAAACGAAGAGATGGCTTCGACAGAAAGGTAAGCTTTCCCAAGTCTGTCTTGAGTATTCTGTTTTGTAGCTACAGCCTGGTCTCGTCACACAGGCCTTGAATGCGAACATAGAAAATACAAATGGCACACTTATATTGACCGTCATTGATCTACAAGCTTGTACGTTACAGGTCATACAAATCATCAACAAAGTCTTCCTCGTCGCTCAGCGAGAGGTTGCCCTCTTCATCGCTTCCCAAATCCGGAGCATCCTCGCTATCTTCGTCCGGACCCACCCCATCATTTACCTCGCTTGATTCAGGGTGGCGGCTTGAGCTACCCTCGTCAGCCATAGCGAGTTCAATGTCTTCCGCCTCTTCTTCAATATATTCTAACCAAAAAAGTGTTGTCAGACGCATCGCTTGTGGTAAATGAATAGAAATTTACCATAGCTGGTGTCCGAGCCAAGATTCTGAGATTCTGTGACGTACTGATTAAAATGGCCAATGCCGCCACCAAGATACCGCATTGTCATATCCCGGTCCACAAATCTGCCATGAAAACAAAGACACAAGTCAGTAGAACTTCTCTAAAAGTTAAAAAAGCTACAAACCGATTGACATAATGATGTTTCCAGTCACCCTCACTATTGTCGCATACGAAGCGTGACAAAACAGAGGCAAAGCAGGTTGGACCGACAGTGCCCGAATCAAAGTCGGGGATGAGGTGGGTAGCACGGACAACGTGTTGTGGGTCAACAAACCCAAAGGCATCCAGTAGCTCGCTGTCGTTGCGACATTTTCCGTACGATACCCGGTCTAAGCGCTCGATATCCCAACCACCTGGTTCCGCTTCGTCGTAGTCAAGCCATCGAACCCACAGAAAGTCCATTCGTTTTGGCGGACGCCCACAAAACCGGACATTTGCATGATAAATGCCGAGAACACGCGCATATAAGAACGTATGCGTCTCCGGATCGTTGCTAGTGTCGCTGGGTAGAAGGATGTTTCGGCAGGGGGACTTAGGATTGATGATGTCGTATTGTCGACGGATATCATACGAGGTGTAGTTGACTCGCATGGTGGCATGCGAGTACATCCGGTCGTTCTGAAAGGCAATTTTCCCAAGCTCTGTAGGTTCGGGGTCACCGGTTAGGCGTGAGAGTAGGTGCTGCTTCAAAGATGTAAAGAAGAACTAAGTGTGGCTAAGTCAGTACCTCGATATATATCTCGTATTTGAAACTTACTTTGGTGGCTGGGTTGTGGCTCTGGCTATGCACCCATAACGGGATATTTACCGCATCTGCGGCTCGATCGCTTTGCCCAATATAATATGGTTCAGCGTTGTCCCAATCCTCCGATGTACTCTTGTCGCCGGTACCACTCTGAGCATGTTTGTCAAGTCGTTCTTGGATTACATCGATTGCATCTCCAATGTCCCCGATTTTGGTCATCTGTGAGACTGCTTCCCGTTTATTTGTGCGAAACCACTGTGACTTGATCTTTCGGTGCTGTAACTCCGTCTTTCAAGGTTTAGTAAGTATGCGGGGGGGTATTCA
The DNA here is from genome assembly GCA_019616345.1 of Ceratobasidium sp. 395. Taxonomy (NCBI): domain Eukaryota; kingdom Fungi; phylum Basidiomycota; class Agaricomycetes; order Cantharellales; family Ceratobasidiaceae; genus Ceratobasidium; species Ceratobasidium sp. 395. The sequence continues at coordinate 4,053 of WSTH01000521.1, forward strand.
GATAAGCTTAGGAATAACTCACCGCCTGAGTCGAGAACGAGTCCGTTGTGCCGTTCCGAGCGATGACAGCAACATAATCTCCTAGTGCATGAAACTTGAATGTGTTCAAGTTGAGTTTACATTGCTTGCGTGTAAGTGTTTTAGGCTCGTTTGTGTGGGGTTGGTTCTGGGTTTTGGCCGCAGCCCGACGTTGGCGTGCTCTGAACTCCCGAGGTGTCTCAAAAACTACGAGACCAGCAGTGATAGCCTCAAATTCACGCATCTTATCGCCCAGCTTTGTTGTCTCTATTGAAAGGTGTCGAAGTGTTGCCGAGGTGTGCTGACGCAATTTGGCGAGCGCATGCCAACGAGTAAGACAGAACAACAAGCGTTGAGTTTGAGCGTCGATTGAGTTCGGTAGCAGACCTTTGAATACTGGAATACAGCACTGGACGCAAGGATTTAGCTCGTCAATTTGCTATAATAGATAGCAATAAATCCTCACCTGTAAAACGTCCTCAAAATCACGTGCTGCAAGCCGTTTCAAACTGGCAACATCCTCACTGAATTTGCGAATGGTTGAGTTGCTGAAAGTTGGCACAAGACGGAACCTAGGCAGAAGTTAGCAAGCTAAACAAGGCAACCCGATGCAAAATAACAGACCTGCGATTGAACTCAGCAATGGTTTCGCTCCCGCAACTGTAAAGTATACGGATTAAATGCGTGAGGAGGGATTTCCACACTCCAAGTTCGACCTCGTGTAAAAGATCAACAACAAAAATGGAGTAAAAGTCGAACTTAAGTGGTAAAAGTAGTCGTGAAAACGCATTCTGAAGTAAATGTGTGAGTCGATTTCTAAGCTATGTAGGAGCCACACTCTCACCTCTGTAGGTACGAGCGATTCAGGTTGGAACAATGCTTCAACTTCCGCGTTCCCAATCGCTTTACCCTGGTCATATATAAGTCCACGAGCTCGTTGAATGACCTTTTGCCGACGCAGGTTATCCCTCCGCAGAGTCTTGATTCGCCTCTGCATGTCAGAGCGTGAGCCCATTCGATGGATCAATTCCATAGGAACAAGACATCGAGGACACGGACAAAGTCCTTTATCACGTATGGTAGCTAATAGAACCCTATATTTAACTGTTAGTGAACTAAATCAGACTGAGGTTATACACCAGGAGCACACACCGTTCAGGATAATCGGCAGCATACGTAAACAATCGAGGAAAAACTCGACGCTTGATGCCATCGGCACAGGTAACGACAATACCGTGCCGCCAAGCACGAAGAAATTCCGCGTCCAGAAGCTCATGCAAGACGGCGTGCATGAGTTCGCGCCGTAGATGTGTGATGAGGTTGGCCGTAGGAGGTCGCCCATTTAACTTTGTGATTTCGTCCTTAATCGCGTCAGGAAGCTAAGTAGAAATTAATACAACACATGATTGAGACCAAGAGAGTGCACGTACCGATGGAATATGGGCAAGCTCAAAACACGATCCTGAGTTTGGCTTGGATCGCTCGTATTTACTAAGGTTTCCTAGCCACATATAGAGTACCCAAGCCTTCTTCGTGCTGAATGCGCCGAGCTGAAGACCATCTGACCCAAGCATGACTGCCGCCACCACCCGAGGGAGCTCACAGCTTGAATCGGCAATTTTGAGCTGTTGGACCTCCTTGTGTGCTTCAAGCATAGCCGGGGAGGTATACATTTCGTCTGAAATTGTCTGAGCGTTGGATTTGGCTGCGCCAGGTGGTACCCATTTTGACTCGTAAGGGTTGTAGTGGAAATGTCGCTTTTTGTTTCGCTTGAATCCCTTACGAATGCCGTCCAGGATTGAGCGCGCATGTAGACCTAGATTCAAACCAAGTTAGTCTTAGTCGGGAGAATGTAAATACAAGCACATACCAGAGATACCCAGTTGTTCTGACTTTGAGCGAACACCTTTGCTCTTCCGAGTTGTGATTGGTACCCGTATTGAGACTGTTTTCTGAACCCAGCCTCCCGACGGAGTAGGCAAGTCATCAGCAGATGGCAAGCTGGTAGAAGCCGCAAGTTTTTTGTCCAAAGTACGAAGATTAACACCGTCAAGGTCTTGCGGGTTAAACTGCGGATTCAAGATGACGTCGTTGACCAGCTCCTCACGACTTGTTATTGACTTGTTGCTGCCCTTCCAGAACCAACGGAGAAAATAAAACGTTGATAAGTTTGGAAGAGGCGCAATGGCCTCGCGCAGTGATAGTTTGGAGGGTAATGGGTTTGTTGACTCATCGCTCACGCTCTGCTCACTGTAGTCGGCAAGGACACAGTCGCTATCGGGGATGGAAAGGGGTTTTGAGGGGTAAATGCGATAACGACCGAAGGAGTCAATTGGAGTCTCGAACGGCGTTAGGCGAACACGTGTATGGGGTGTGGGAGGGATAGGGGCTGCATTTGCGGATGTATCGATGGTATTGTCTAGCAGAGGGGCTGGAGCCTCGGGGAGAGCATCGTAATCGTCGCGGTATGTCGTGTGTAAGCGGCGAGCATAAGAACGTGTAACACGACGAGTGCTGGTCTGAGCAGTAGGAGTGTTTGAACTGTGGGATATGGGAGGAGGGGCAGGATGGGCTGCGGGTATGGATATAGCTGCAATTGTCTCAGGTACCTATATATCAAATAAACATAGTTAGTAACCAGACAAAAGAGCTTGAAATGAGACGTACTATTAGACTCTCAGTCTCAGTTTGAGTCTGTATGTATTCAGGCTCAGTGTGGAGCAACGACGTTCTCGAACGAGGCAAGGCAGTTGCTCCTCGAACTCGCTTTGGGTATGGTGCAAACCGCACTCGGTCACGCGCAGCGACTTTGGGACATACATTTTCATGTATTGTCAATGCCTTTCGGCTGTTAAATACACGATCTTGGCATATGCAGGGGTAGGTTCGAGCAATGCGCATGTCACAAAGAATAGAGTTGCACAAGGTGGGATGTGGCGGGAGGTAGGAACTGGAACCAGACTTCAAGAAATTGCCTTGACTCACCTGAGCGCGACTTAGTGAGCCATTTGAAGTGCCTTCTAGCAGATTCGAGGTAAGTTCTAGCATTTTCGGGGCAGTTGTAGAACCTACGCGTCGGGATTGGTCATCAGCGCCGCAATTTGAAATTGCCACTGACCGGTGGCGGTCAAATGCCGAGCAGGTGGATGAGTGAGCAAAGGTGCTCGAAAATTCTACAGAGGATATATAAGAGGAAGAGAGGTCAGTGCGAGCACTTGATTTCTTTTCTCCACCTTATACCTCTACTTTACCTTTGAATAAATTACTCTCACGACTCACCAAGCATGGCTGGTCCCCAACGAACCTCTCGTAATCGTCAGTCTGGCATGTAAGTTAGAAATATTTACGCACTCCATCAAGGCAATACTAACTCAAGTTTCAGATCGCCGTACAACCAAACGGTTGCTTCAACATCAACAACTCAACCAACTCCGGCAGATGACTTGTTTGATGATGACCGTACCCCACTTCCAACGGTGGCACGTCAGATAACTCGAACTGTCGCCATGTTCTGGTCACCTCGCGCTGCCTTGAACTCGTACGCCGAACTACAGCAAGCAATCGAGGATGGCTCAGACGAAACACTTCGTGCCACAGCTGAACCAACGTAAGCACCTTTTCATGTTATATTGAGTCTCACGTACTGAAAGTATTTATCCAAGTGAGACCACTAATTACGAAGTGTGCGACGCACTCGAGCGCCTCCAGCCGGACTTGTTTGAGCTACTGGCAGCAAAAGATAGCCACTTTGCCAGGAACGTTCGCAGGCAGGTGAGTTGAAGTTACTTACCTTTTATCATCTTCCCATCCCTGATACTGTCCTCAAGCTCGGAGACGGCCAAAGCGGCGCTAAGGCCGAGGACAACAATAAGGTCAAAAGTGCGATTGCTCACTGGCGGACGTGGACGCCACCGTTGGCTAACCAGCCCAAGTCGAGTCGCGGTTTGGGGCACCCCGAGTGTGCACGCCTCATCGCTCCAATTACAGTCAACTGGGATGACGATGAGTAAGCAAAACTATCTTGTTACGCACGTATCACCAAGAAACTCATCAAAGACCCCAGAGCGAAGCGACAGTTCATGGAGGCCAGCAATCCGCCCCTGTTATCGAGCCACTGGCCTCGTGCACTGTACGCAAGCGAGACTGGTGACCCTAAACAGCCTTCAAAAGGCCTTTTCGAAGGCCAGCTGCTTGTTGACGTGAGCACGTCTCTTCAAATGTACAGATTCAAACTCACCGTAAATTTCCTAGACTGCTAAGGCAATCGTTCATTCTCCGTCGTCGGTTTTGCCTTCGACTTCGGTACGGTCAGGCACAGTGAGGCGGGGTCGTAAGGGCGTCGGGCATAAGTATCAGATGAAGGCGGTTACGCCTGCGTTTCTGGCGTATGTGGCTGTTATCGTAAGTATTTCAAATTCAAAAGCGCTGATATAACGACATACTCATCGGGATTCGTGGTTTAAAGCTTCGTTTCGCGCTGTCGTCTGAAGAGATCTTCAGTGACGACGGCGGAACCTTCAACTATATCGAGTTCTACAACCAGCTTCGCCAATACCTCGAAGCGCCAAAATATCAAAACACCGTCAAGCCGCTCCTTGCGTGGTGGAACAAGTACGTTAACACAAATAAATCTGTCGTTTTTGGAGAATAACCTAACCTAATTTAAACTAGGAAGCTCTTTCCGAACTCCATTCAAGTTCATAACGACATCTCAGATGTCGACGGCCCCCTTGGGATGTTATCGCTACTTGACGCTGAGGTTGAGGCCGCAACAGGTGACGGGTCTAATGATGACGACATGGAGCAAGATTGATTGAGATTGGTTTTTATGTAATTACATGCACTTTTTAATGCATTCTGGGTCGATTTAATTCGTGTATGCTATTCTGATTGAGAGTGGGCTGTGGCTACCCGCTTTCAAACACCCGGTATGATACTAAACATACAGGCTGTGCTAATCACCCATGGCTTGAGTACATTCCAATCTATGGTCTATTTAGTAAGCCTTACAGAACAAAACAGGTCGCTTTTGAATTGCGTGGCATGATAGCACCGGTCAGCCGGCCGCAATTGGTAGGCCTGGTAGTACAATCTCAAGTACGGGAGATTTTGCCCTGTCTGTCTGGTAATACATGGATTACAGCGTAATTACATTCGCTGCTCAATGTCACGGCCTGGTTGCAAATCGCGCCGGGATGGCTGAAATTGCAAGGGTGTCGAGCCATTTACAATGACTAACAGGCTGACCGATTCGGACGGTGGGTGGCAAGTCCAGCCAATTACTAGGCCAGGCTGGTGAACATTCGAAGCACAGGTGCTCATTTCAATGGTATGTAATGGCTAATAAGGCTGCCACCGTTTCTGTGATGGGCAACAGTGCTACTGTCCCTAAGCTCTTAAACGCGCTCCGGTTTGATTTTGTCATGATCCCTTCTCAAATAAATTGTGTATTTGTTGTCGCTTCGGGGTATAGCCCTATAGTGCATATTACATAACAAGAGAGTGAACGAGAAGAGAAGAAAGCAGCGAATTAAGCAAAAAGGTAGCGTAAGCATTGTTCTCAGGGGCTACGGTATAAAATGAGAAGATACTATGAAATACTAAGTACTACTACGACAAGGAGCTAGTCTAGGCGAAGCAGAGTAAGAGAGGAAAACGAGATGAGATAAAAGAGAACCAGTGGAGAGCTCATATAAGCAGCAGATGATTGATACAATACGCGCGCTAAACATATTCAAACAAAGCAGGAAACGCACTCATCGGAGAATAAGAAGGAAAACTAAGAGACTCGCACCCCTGAAAGGCGAGTACGATCTGGCAAACATCTATGAACTTCGGGCTATAGAGGGTGTAATGCTTAACGGACCGTCGGATCACCTTACTAAACTCACACTGTGGTGTCAACGAGTTGAAACTTGTGCAAATGACGCTGCAGCTGCCCATGTCCGGTTAGGATTCGGAGCAGCATCATGGTCTGGGGTCGGTTGAGCTTTTTTATTTATTTTTATTTACCTTTTTCGGTTGAGCTTAGATGTGTCGCCGAGGAAACGCTCGGATGTGACTGTGGGGACTTGGCTTGTAGGTTTGAGCCCACGTCTCCATCTCTCTAGTGGCGTGCGGCTTGGTGTTTGAAAATCTTCTTCATGAGTGCCTCGCGCGTTTCATGATTCTTAGGCTATGGATCTTGTATCCATGTTCAGCTGTGCTGGCCAATATCCCATGTTCACAACTCTTCCCGTAGTTATTTATCTCCATTTTAGCTTGTCTATTCAGAATCTAATCCTCGCTGGTCCACCAGCTTAGTATTATGAAGGGGACTACTGATATTGTTTATTTTTACTCGCAGCAATGTGCGACCCCCATCGTGGCTGCATTGCACGTACTGTGGCGGCGTGACTCTCGAAGTTTGCAATCTCATGCAAGCCCCTCTAAAAATAACACAAAATGTAGCGGTATGATATTCTCACCAAGGCTAATACTAAGACATTTCCTCTTCAATTATTTGACTGCTAGAGTCCGTAGCATTTTGCCGATCTTTTTCATTGTCTCATTCCCCACCTGGAGGATCCTTATTCTAAGAGTGGCCTGCCAGTACACACAGGGCTCACATTTGGAAATTGAATACCCGCTCATGTGTATTTTTATTCTTCCTAGTGTAGCATCATCGTGGGTCGCTGAAATGTCTCGGGGAGGAAGACAGCGCATAATCAGCCATTGATCCGACAATTTACTTCGAATAAGGATAGCCAGCACATTATGCACCGGTATCGCTCATCCCGACCTACTGCTCCAGTGTCGCGTTTCTCATATCACAGCATGGTAGGACAGGGTCAAACCCGAGGATCATCCCAATTTCCTGACGATGATGCATGTATGCGTCGGAAATTACAAGAGTTATGGTTGGCCAACTGGATAAACGCAACGATTCACCACCGCATGGACTGCGCTGCGTCGACGTTGGCGGCGAGACACGTACTCTTTGTCAACCGGGCTCAAACGGCGTCCAATACTGGAGCCTCACTTGGCACGTGACCAGAGGCAACCCCGACATGAATAACGCGGACCCGCACGACCACTACCAACGACCCGCCAACCCACGCCCTGACCAAGCCCTCCCCTCTACGTCGATCACTTGCTCTAACTCCTATGCTGTCCTACTCAATGACATCCCTATTTTGGCGCTACTAGCCGCTTGCTGACGAAATTTTCGCACAATGAGGTTCCCCAAACGATTGAATGAGCAGTGGGTTGACCACAACGACATGATCCACCCATCATCGACCCACGCTCGTCTGTACCAGAAACCCATACGAAATGATTCTGGTGGATACTTTGCCGCTCGAACCAGGATCAAACTCCAGACTGATCGACTCTTGGGATACCAGGAGGTCGCCCCATGTCGGAACATCCAATCTGGTTGCAACGTCAAGCTATCGACGATAAGAAGGATAATTGATAATCCAGCTTATTTTTTGATGTGAGTTATTTCTCCCTCGAACTGAGAGCTTGTTTGGCGAATTCAAGCTAATCAACTGTTGCTACTTTGGTTCATCAGTGGGGGTTCGGGGAGGGTCCGAAGACCGATCACAACAACTCGATGGATAAGCTCCGAAGAACTTGTTCGACCAAAATTCTTGCTCGTCCTATCCAGTGGAAACAAACGATACTCGTACTATGGTCTGTGGGGCCGCCGTTTCGCCTGCTTGAAACCCAATGTCAGCGAAAGGCGATGTCTGAACCAGGGATACTGAGGTGGACTTGTTGGAGCTCGTCGAGTAGCGGAGTGAATGGCGTAATGTCCTCGAGCCATGGATGATTGTTTGGGCGCTTTAGCCTTCGACTGATGGATATTCGACCCAAGTGCTTGGGAGACGCCCCGGATATAGACAAGTAATCCCTCGGTCCACGTCCTCGTGCGGACAACTTGATCACAAGGCGGACTATGTTTCCAGGTGCGTTCAATGCCATGGGTTGCTGCCGCGGGTGTCTTTGACTTACGTTTCGATTATCATCTAGGATAAGGCCTTGTGAACGTTCCGCCTCTGACCATTCTCGCCAAGCTCCCGCCTCTGTTCAGACACTGCTGTTTGATCGGTTACGCAACAAACTGCGTGTTGCTGGCGGGGGTAGCTTGTGGCCTATAATTCGAGGGAGATCAGTACGCTTACCTCGCCAAGCTTACGATGAGGTTTCGTATTCTTTCTACGTGAGTTTGTAATCGAATTGCTGTCCTCCTTTTCTCATTCTGATAGCACAGGCTCAATGTTACGTTTGAAGCTGACCGACGAAGATAAATCATTCTTCACCTTCCTTAGTCTCTAGAGTAACCTTGACTCATTGCTGCCTTCGACTCTGAAGACGATCGAATCCACTCTGCGCGGGTCTAGTCGATCATTAGAGCAGGCCTGCTTGCGAGAGAAAGGATCATATGCGGGAGGTGTGCTTCAGGTTTGTGAGCGATCGCTTCAACCTTGACCGGATACTACCTCGGCAGCTAACTAGATATTAGTTAGATCTGCCCTCAAGACCTAGTTGGGTCTCTGGATTATTGAATAGTACGTATCACCGTGACAGTATATGGTTGATACACCGACTGAATGACCCGAACGGTAGGAGCTGGGTTTTGAGCCCGCGGGAATCGGGGCGGAACACGATTTTTAGAGGTTCCCTATTCGAACCTCTTGTTTCGTACTAAATTTTACTTCATATAAGCCCTCTATCCCGTCCTTTCCATCTACCTCATTTTTAAGCTGTTCCGACTTTACGACGCGATCGTCGGCTGGAAAGATGAATAAATATAAGCATAGGTTGTAAAACTAAATGATCATAGACAATAGATTGTGGGGTATTTATGGTAGTGATAAGGGCTAGAAAATCCAGGTTTAAATCAAAATTCTATGAGAGTCAAACCCGCCCGTTGCGACGTTTGGATCGAGTGATAAGCATTGCGCTGATGATCATTATGTAAGCGGCCGGGACCGAATAAATCCCGCTTTAACCTACGGGATCAAATCACCGTTCACTGGATTGTCGCAAGCCAGGTTTGACGAGTACAAGTTGTCTTCATTCGATATCTCACAATCATATGTCATTAGTCTACAAGAACTTTTATTGCGAGATTAATTCTCGGGTTGTTTTCTTGGTACATTACACGTCGACGAGAGAAAAGGCTGCTATAATACCTCAGTCCTTAAGCTCTAAAGATCTTTTAGTAACCTTAATGATTATCGGTCCACTATTTCCCCTTCCTCCCTTGTCATCCCCAACCAGTTCGTCAATCACGCCCAGATGATTGCACCTAAACACGTCAAGGTGGAGATAGAGGCGAGGACTAAGCTAGGTGCTATGGTCGGAGCGTTGAAACGGTCGTTACGTACTGCGTTTATGTCCTACGACGGTCTCGAGGTGAATTTTATGAATATATCAGAACTTGACTTACTGCGTGAGATCACTGTAGCTGATTACTCCAGCGATCCTCAACACAGGATCTCGGCTACTCCCGATAGATGGATTCTCATGATCGTAGGTAGTGACGAAGAAAATGCCAACGGTGTGTGGAAGAAAAGAAGACAGTGAACCGCTAGTTGAGATAAGAGCCGTGAGCGAAACGCGCGGCTAAGGATATGCACTTTGACACACGAGATGTCGTAATTAAACCCTGCTTCACCAGTTAGATGTACCGCCCACTCGAGTGATAGAGCGATTTCAAACCGCTTTGGTATTTAAAGTCGAAGACGGGTTATCGATCGGTTCGTGGGGCAATTGAACCAAGCGTGACGAATGTTCTGGGTGCGTCATCGAAAGTGAAGAGGGAAGAAGCAAGGTTTCAGCTGCACGATCGATTCGAGCAAGAGTGGTATTCAACAGGGCGACCCATAGGTGTGGGTTGAGCTAAGGAGATGGAGATGGAGATGATGGGAGAGATTGAAAACAGCTCGGCGCATTGTGGTTGCGGCTTCATAGGATACAAGGAGATTTGATAGTGCGACTGTAAACTCATAAAGAGCTAGAGGGTAATCCCGAAAAAGAACGTATATCGAACTAAGAGTCAAAGGACTCCCCACGAGATTGAGCATTTTGTGGGGATAGGGGGGCTATTGGGGTCGGCTCGAGTGCCTTGACATCCAGGGGAGAAGCGCAAGGAACGTGGGGGTCGGACCACGATTTCAAGTCACGTAGGTCTTGGATGTTGGGCGTGCACTGGGTCAACCGATGAGGGCAGACTCTAGTGTGGCTAGTAACGCAGGTTTAGCGGGGAAGGAGAAAAGAGAGTCTGCGCCCGCGTCCATCGTCGAAGCTCGTATGATCGTCGTATGTGTTCTTATCGTCGAAGTCCAGAGATGACAGATTTATCCGTAATCTGGGGATGACGGAACGAGGACAAAAATAAGCCTCGAAAACGCTAACAAGATATGTTGGAGTACACACCGCCAAGGAGCAATCAATAGACTATTTCTATCGGGATCGAGAGCTCGTCGCGTGCTCATATCTGGCCCTCTATCCAGAGTCAGCAGTTTCCACCACCAAACGAAGCGGCTACGCGAACGAGAAACTTACAGTAATAGGTATTGACCACAGATGTTTGTCGACTCCATTGAACGTCTGATGATCCAGTGTCGAAGAGCGTGGTAGTGATGCATGCATGATGGTGTCGCATTTTAGGGGAGGTGTTGATTATTTATTAGCACTATAAACCGAGAACGTTAGTTACCCAGCAAGAGCCGGAGTAACAAATCGAGTAGATGATAGGAAGAGCATAATTGCTCGCCCATTGTAGCCGAATACAGGCATTCGGGGTTCGGTCGACAGGGAGGAGAACGTGGGGTACCGGACCAACGACCTGGAGGTTTTGGTCATCAAAAGCCATGCCTGGGCGCTTACGGATCCTTGGTGTTTGCGACAGTGCGCCCATCACAAGAGCTGGTGCCTCTCAACGACGTTACTCTCGACTCAAATAGCCCAACTCGACGTCTTTCGCAGACCACCTCGCAGTGAAGATTAGTGTTCGACCCTACGACATACTATCAGCTACTTTGGTGCTCTAATTGAATTGACTATACCTCGGAATGTGTAGTTGGACCCCGCTATTGCTCTGACGACAAGGCGGCCAAGGATCTTGGCCAAATCATTGATCTCTGTCGATTCCACCCACAAAAAACTCTCGTCCTGCTCATCTCCTCGGCGTGGAGGGTTGTCTATATGAAACGAATTTCGGCAGCTACTTCCGACTGCCGAGGATTCTGGAGCGCTAGGGCGGCCGGGACTCGGATTGTCAACCTATGCGACAACTAGAATCCACAGATTGTATCACGTCTTGTCGGAAATTTCGATATTGATGAGTGGAGATTAGACTGAGCCCGACTTTGTTCCTCGACTTATTCTCTAAGCTCCCAGGGAGTGCGACAAACGGTAGCTAATAAACAGGTGTCGAAAGTCTGCTACTTCACTTCAGACCTTGGAGACGGACTTGCGTTTCAGGAGGGTCGAGGAGCCCTGGTTATGACCACCCGCTGAGCGAATCCTAGTATCTCATTCGATCGACTTTCGAGATGGTCCCATCTACCGTAAAGGCAGGCCCTGCGGTCAGCAAGGCGAAGCAACGACAGTCTACTAGCGAAGCCATTAGATCGAACCCGCCCAGAACCAGTTCTGCGAGAGAGTAGGCTGGAGCGGAACTGCAGCTCTGCCAATTGAGCAGTCTGTCGATTCCGAATGCGTGGCTCTTGGGTGTGATCTCTCGAAAAAATGACTCGCTCGGATGACTGGCGTAGATTCAGGTGCGTCGCGCTTCGTTCACTACCCTTTTCAATCACCTCGCTTACGGTTTTAATGATCACCTAGGGCGCTATCCTAATCCATACTTTGATTATGCCCGTGCTTCGTTTCCAGCCGACAAATCCTTGGGCGAATCGCGCTCCGTCTGGCTTATCGTTCCGAGCGGTCGGCACTTCATCAACACACTGCAAACCACTCCTAGAGAAAGTGATGACGGGTTCTAGGGTCAGGAGATATTCAAGCGACTAACCAGGAAAACTCTAGTTGGATTGTGCGTTCTTCGAGGTAAGTCGTGGTTATTTCGCGCGGTGATTCTGTTCGCTTACAGGAATGTCATAGATGCTATGCTACGCTCTACTTCGACGGAGACCAAAAGAATTTACCGGGACCCACCATCAATTGACAACCATCTATTTCTTTTTCTTCGGAAGAGGGATAGGTCTCAAATCGCGCGCTCAGACTTAGAATCGGGGGGTTCTACCTACCTGGGGGCACGCCACCGCGCTACTCGCAACCAGGTACCAGTTCGCACGGATTAGTAAAATCCGGTCCCGTCGAGATCGGCGAAGATGACGGGACAGGTGGGACGTTGGAGCGTGGCATGCCAGTGACTGCACAGATCGTGTAATTACTCTAAGGCTTGTAATAGGTCACGTTTTGTTTAAACTCAACGTCAAGCTCAGCGGTGATTCCGACTTCATGGAATACCGCGAAAATTCTCTACTGTGTATGCCTTGTTTTCTGACATTTCGGCAAGTAGTTGCCCGCCGACCGCGAATGGCAGGCGGCTAAGCGCTTGCGGTCGTCAGTTACGTAAGCATGGATTCTGGCGCACCCCGCCTCGTCACAGACGTCCACCACCGTGTTCGAATCTAGCATCAATTTTTGTTGTATTTCTCAATCGCTTGTAGTCGAGATGATCGAGCGTGCAAGACGGCGCATACACCGCGTCGAGCAGAAGCTAGACCGCTTGTTCGGGGGTGGTGAACCGACGAATTCTATCGGCCAGGCGCCGGCAGCTTCGAGCCCTAGGCCCGCACAGATCGGGCACACCGCTCGGGCTGGAATCAGGTCACTTCTTGATGTGTTGAGTGTGAGTGCTGGCGAGTTTGGGCCGCTCAAGTCAGCTATCGGCGGGCTGTTGAGATGTATTGAGATACACGAGGTAAGAGTCATCCCGACCCACTATTTGCAGTATTCACCGGTACAAATAGAACCAAGTGGCACCGCATGAGGAGTACCATCGGCTCAAGATTGACCTGGACAACGTCTGCCAAGAGATTGTGGGGTATGTTGGCGAAGCTGCACCCCCGTCCATGCAATCGAGTATCGCCAAGCTTGCCGAGTGGGTTCTACGACGGCAGCCTGAGCCGCGACTGATATCGTATCGCAGGGGAATCCAAGAGGAAATCAACCTCATCGACCAGAAGACAGGACGAAGCACATTGGGGCGCTACGCCGAAGCGATCGACGATACGGATAGAATACTGGACCGTTACCGGCGGATACAGAAGCATCTCGACGCGTTTGCAGTGAGTAGTGCTTGAGATTTCGAAGTTATTCGTCCGTTCGCTGATCCCGGCATAGCTAAGCGCTGGCATGAAGGTCTGGCAGATCGTCGACGATCAAGCCACGGTATGTAGCATACAACCTTGAAAGCGATACCACTAAATGGCGACAATATGACGTAGCGAAGCCGCCTGAAAGAGCTTCCGAACTCTCCTGAGGCCAAGTATTGTTCTACCGAGTCCCGCAGCGTGGGTCGAAACGAATGCACACCGGGCACCCGTGTGGAGGTGATCAAACAGCTTCGAGATTGGGCTCGAGACTCTGAGAGTCGCAAGATATACTGGCTGAACGGCATGGCTGGCACCGGAAAGACTACAATTGCGTATAGTCTATGCTCGCAGCTCGAGCGTGAGGGTTAACTGGGAGCAAGCTTCTTCTGTTCTTGGTAGCTACCGACCTGTCGTCAGGTCGGGCGTATCCTGCCGAGCATCTCGTATCAGCTTTCTCTCTCGTCCCGCCCTTTTCGATACGAGATGTCTGACGCGCTCGAACGGGACCCTGATCTGTACAACCAACCGGTCGATCGGCAGTTTATGAGCCTCATAGCCGCGCCTTTGCGCAAGGTCCGAAGTCAACTACGAAGAGACATAATCGTAGTCATAGACGCTCTAGACGAATGCACGGATGCGGACAGTGTCGGCCAAATACTATCCGCTTTGATTGCGGAAGCGTCTGACCTACCCGTGAAAGTGCTCTTGACCAGCCGCCCAGAGCCAGCAATACTCAGTCGAATGGAAAACAAGCAAAGTGAAAAAGTTCGGTCCGAACTACGTCTACACGAGCTCGAACGCTCAATCGTTCAGTCAGATATCAAGGCCTACTTGTCAATCGAGCTAGCAGCGCTAAACCTAGAACCACATGTACTCGCCAAGCTCGTCGAGCGATCGGGGGTATTATTCGTCTATGCTTCAACCGTCGTCCGCTATGTCATGCATAACGATCTAGCAAAGAGTATCCAACGGTTGAACATCATTACTTCTACTTCCGACTTACCGAGCCGGGGCTACCGGCGGATCGATGAGCTCTACAACACTATACTCGACGGAGCACTCAACGACAGCGACCTTGAGCCCTCCGAGAGAGACGAAATGACGAATGTTATCCGAGCTGTGGTCTGCGCTCAGGAGCCGCTTACAGTCCGTGCGATAGCCAGCCTGTTGGAGTTCGCTCGGGTAGAATCGGTGTGGACGGCTTTGCGACCGCTGCTATCGGTGCTTCAGGCGTCGAGAACGACTGGGCTAGTGACGACTCTGCACGGGTCCTTCCCAGACTACCTACTCGACTCTCGGCGATCCGGAGACTTTCACTGCGACCCAAGTAAGCAGCACACCTGGTTCACTCAGTCATGTTTAGGAACCATCGAGCGGCTAGTCCCATTCAACATATGCGATCTGGAGTCTTCATGTATTCCGGACTCCGAGGTGTCTGGCCTCAACGATCGAGTAAGCTCCGCGATCTCGGGGGATGTATCCTACGCCTGTCGGTACTGGGAGGCGCACCTGGAGGGCACGGACAGCTCAAACGAACTACTGGATAGGCTGTTCCGGTTCCTGTCGACGCGAGTGTTTCTGTGGATGGAGATCATGAACCTGAAGCACAGCATCGATACCTGTGTGATTATGCTTTCCAAGCTGGACGTATGGCTTGCGGTAAGGACTCTAGATTACTAATCCGGAGGACCATAGATCTAAATCCATGCAGCGCGTTCAAACCTCAGTCGAAGCAAGGGAACTAGCCCACGATACTTGGCGCTTCGTGAACGCTTTTGCATCAGGACCGATAAGACATATGACACCGCACATCTATATATCCGTCCTGGCGTTATGGCCAGAACACCGACAACTCTCCAGGTATCGGTTGGAACGTTTTCCAGGTCTCACAAAGGCGGCTGTAAGCGCGCTAGATAGGCGAGACGCACATCCTCTAGCGACGTTGAATTGTCCAGACAGGGTACAGTGTGTTGCCTGCTCACCGGATGGAGCGCGCATCATCTCTGGGTGTAAGGATGGCACTATTTGCGTTTGGAATGCGCATACAGGGCAGCGAATTGGGGAACCCCTTGTTGGTCACAGTACTAGTGTACAACGTGTCGCAATTTCTCCTGACAGCAGGCGCATGATCTCTGGCTCGTCGGATCAAACCATCCGCATCTGGGACATATACGCAGGCGAGGCTTTGGGCAAGCCGTTGGAAGGCCACACCGACTGGGTCCGTTCGGTCAGCTACTCTCCCGATGGTGCGCATATAATCTCCGGCTCCGATGATACAACCATTCGTATCTGGGACGCAGGGACAGGGCAGATAGTGGGCCAACCACTAGAAGGACACACAGGCTATGTATGCTCGATGGTATACTCACCCGACGGCGCATACATTGTATCTGGCTCCGCGGATAGGACTATCCGCGTTTGGGATGCACTATCCGGAAAACTTCGAGGTCTGCTCTTCGAGGGTCATACGAACGAAATAAACTCGGTTGCATGCTCACCAGATGGCGCGTACATAGTCTCTGGCTCTGACGACTACACAGTTCGTATCTGGAATGCGAAGACAGGGCAGATGTCAACAAAGCCACTCGAAGGTCACACAGCCCGTGTATGGTCGGTCGCATACTCACCTGATGGCGCTCGTATCGTCTCTGGCTCTGATGATTACACCGTCTGTATCTGGGATGCAGGCACTGGGCAGATGCTGGGACAACCACTGAGGGGTCATACTGACTCGGTGCGCTCTGTTTCGTTTTCGACTGATGGTTTGCGCATTATCTCTGGCTCTGACAGAGCCATTTGCATCTGGGATGCGCAAATCGGACAAACACTGGGACAGCCACCCGAAGGTCACACAGGCGCAGTATACTCAGTTGCATACTCACCCGACGGCGCTCGGATCGCCTCTGGCTCTTATGATAACACTGTCTGCATCTGGGACACATACACTGGGAAGATGGTTGACCAGCCACTGAAGGGTCACACCGGCTGTGTAAACTCGGTTGCATATTCCCTCGATGGGACACGCATCTCTTCTGGCTCTGTTGACAGGACCATCCGCATCTGGGACGCAAGTAGCGGGCAGATGGTGGGACAGCCGCTGGAAGGTCACACAGGGGCTTCGGTCGCGTTCTCGCCTGACGGCTCACGCATTGCCTCTGGCTCTAGTTACAACACTCTTCGTATCTGGGATATAAACACTGGACAGATGGTGGGACAGCATCTGAAGGGTCACACAGACGCTGTACGCTCGGTCGCATTCTCACCTGACGGAGCCCAGATTGTCTCTGGCTCTAAAGACGAGACTATCCGCATCTGGGATGCGAACACTGGGCAGATGGTGGGACAGCCGCTGACGGGTCACACAGGCTCGGTACAATCAGTTTCATACTCACCCAGCGGCACCTACATCGCCTCTGGCTCCGACGACGGAACCATTCGCATCTGGGATGCGTACACTGGGGAGATGGTGGGGCAACCACTCGAAGGTCACACATATTATGTAATGTCGGTCGCATACTCGCCTGACGGCGCTCACATCGTCTCTGGCTCCGCCGACATGACCATTCGCATCTGGGACGCACACACTGGTCAGATGCTGGGACAGCCGCTGGAAGGCCACATGCACTGGGTACACTCGGTCGCCTACTCACCTGACGGCAAACAAGTTGTTTCTGGCTCTCACGACAAGTCCATCCGCATTTGGGATGTATGCGCCTTGTCGAACTTAGGCGAAAAGTCCCCGGACAATCCGAACCTTACACGCCAGCCATCTCTTTCATCTGATATCCCGGAACCCATCTCCAGTGACTCTGGTAGCTCCTCTCGCTTCTACGAGCCCCGGACCAAAACTGGGTTGCCTATACATCCTAACCCCTCGGGTATGTACTCTATCCCTTGCGTCTCCTCTTATTATTCGCTTTATGAAGCCTCGATTACTTATTTATTCTGTAACACCCCAGACCCTGATGCATGGGCAATGAGCAAGGATGGATGGGTGGTAAGTCACGACCTCGAGCCGCTCCTATGGGTGCCTCCCGAGTTGCGAGACACACTCCTGCGTTACGGGAACACATGTATGATCTCCAGCGAAGGCTCGTGGTCGCTTGATCTTAGCAGAGGGAAGTTTGGAACGGAGTGGCAACAGTGCTATCGCCTCTAAGCTCTTGAGTGTACTTGTTTCTTTTCACATTTCTCGTGATTGTTGTGTTGCGAATTTTATATTATTTTTGGCTGCGCTGGCCAATATGCTAGGTCGAGGAGTCTTGCCGAGATTACCATGCTCCATCTGTCTGGTCGTCACAAAAGGCGATTCTTGTTGGCTTATCCATCTACTGTGAAACTGTTGGCCAGGATTCCTCATTTTCGCTCGAAGCGATGTGCAACCGTTTCTGGCTGCATTGCACTTGTGGGGGCGAAAACCTCGAAGTTTGTGATCTCATGCAAGCCCCGCAAGAGTCAGCATAAGGTGTAACGACAGGGCGGGATCACGAAGTTCAATGGCCAAGCTATTTCCTCTCTCATTTTGCCAACCAAAGTCCGTAGTATTATCCCTGATTTCCCTATTGTCTCACCCCACCTTGACAGTCTCCCGACTGTAAGGATGAATCTATAAGTAGACATAACACGGTGCTCACAGTTTGATACTACAATTCTGCTCAGGTGTGGCTACATTCTTCCGAGCGCAGGATTATTATTGGTCGCTGAATGGTGTTGAGGGTGAGTCACCGCGCGGGATTGAGCATTGGTCTGGCACATTGACTTGCGATAGCGGCAATCAGCGGCTCATGAAGAAGTGGCGTTCACCTTAAATGCTCATTCGGAGTCGGGTTGCTCATACCACAGGATGACCGGACATGGGTTAGTCCCAAGGAACATAGGTTACCAGCCAGCTAGGCATGGTGAATGTATGCGTCGGACATCACAAGTTCCATAGTTAGCCAGCAGGACGAACGCAGTAAGTCGCCGTCGCATGGGATGCACTGCGTCGACGCTTCGGGGCAGAACCATAGTCTCCGTCAGCCGAGACCTCTGCACTCGTATACCACGCACGTCTCCCAACCGAACCTCGTCCGGCACGTGACCAGAGGCAACGCCTCTCGCTGTAACGCACACTACGGGGGATTCTGGGTTTTGATTCGGGGAAAGCCGGTGGAAGGCCGAGCGCTTGATCCGCGTTTCTGTTTGCG
>WSTH01000522.1:0-22588 GCA_019616345.1 Ceratobasidium sp. 395
TCTACGTCTAATGTTGACCTTGGCATGACAGCGCTTAGATATCGTGGTACTACTAAGGGCCTTTTTTTGTACACACAGCATCTTTTCTGACATAGGCGTTATAGCCGCTGGCCCGACATCAGTCTGACATCCGATTCCAAACGGGAGTGTAGTTATTTAGATTAGAGTTAGATGCACCCTGACCATCTCAGGTACCAATTTGAAATGAGTCATCCGCCTGCTCACAACAATCACCTGCATCTCGTCGCCAAGGTCTTGTACTGAATAATCTCGACGTCGACACTGCTAGAACCAGATATTGGATGTCGCCTGCTTCACGCTCGTCCGTGTCTGCGTTAGCACGACTACCTGGTAGCTCGAACAACGGCTATCTCACGCCCTGGCCGGCCGTTATCCAAATCTGAGGTGTGGGGCTAGACAGCGAAAGGGGTGAGTGCAAGCTTCGAACGCGTCTCGTACGTGATTCGCGGTGCTGACGTACGCGTTTTACGATTACAGTTCCAGGTCGAACTCGTCTAGCATGCCGGTGGAGAAAAGGATGGTAATACCTCTCCGCTCGCCTTGAACCCACAACTTTTACACCCATTCGCCTCCCGGGAACGATTCCGGCAACCGAGGAGTCCTCGGTAAACCTGATCCCGAGGTAAACGCGCCATGGATGCCCGATTGATCTCGCTAGCTGATAGACACCATTCACTTCCTTCCCCTCCCTTCCTCCTCGGTATAGACACTGCCTTTTATCTCTACCTCCCCAACCCAATCCATCTGCCGTGATCGCAAACCGGCACTTCGGTAGTCAAACTATTTCTCTTGATTTGTTTAACGACGCCGACGCCACCGTGCTGGTTCGAGACGACCACGCAAACCGTATGACCCGATCTAGAAAAACCTCTATCAGACCCCAATTCTAGTCGAATGATCACTTCAACGAGTCGGAGCCGCTCTGTTAGACTGGGCCTATTCCCGAGCTGCGAGACTGCTATCGGCTTGGCCCAACCTCTGTCGCAATCCATCCAACTCCTTCAACGGGCGATCGCAGAACAAGCCTTGGCCCAGACGAAAAGCACTAAAGACACAGAGTATGGCCAGGCGGCTGGTGAATCGTACACTGCCGAGGGTACACATGACGTCTGACTCCTAGCACCTCCTAAACATTCACTTGCACAGTGCCTTGGGATGCAGAGTACGAAACTATAGCCAGGCTTTTGGAACGAGGATCTAGAAAATCCGAGCGTGAATGAAGAACAAGAGCGAGAAATCAATTACAGGGCCGAGCTAGAGCGTCAGACCGAGCAATCGGCCAAGTTACAACCCGATTCCAACTCAATCCACTCTGACGCCAAGCCTCTTGTATAAACTGGGTCTCCATATTCCGCCAATCAATCTGGTATCGTGTCGTCGTTCCGCTCCTCTCCGTACCTCTGGGGCTATCCAATCCAGATATGTGGTTACGGAAGCTACTGGCAAGGCTGGACTTCTACGAAACGCTCAAAGCAACCCGTTTGGTCAAGACTGACGAGCACACGCGTCCCGTTATCTGGGTGCTGTCTGGATCGGCCGGCACTCTGCTCTGTACGAAACCGACAATCTACTTCCTGGCGCTCGGAAGAGTAGACTCGTACGACTACACATGTTCCCACCGCGAGTGATCCAATCTATATTCTCGTTCTTTGATCCAAGCTTCTACTCTGCCCTGAAGACAATCTCCAACCCTCCCGCCCCCAACCTACTACTCCAAGTTGGACTCAGTCTATTCGCCGGCCACCTCTGCTTGTACGATCCCAGTTAGTATCGTGCATTGTGTAGCCTCCTTGGAGTGGTCATGGGAAATAGCACTAGCCCGAGGTTAGGCGAGATAGGGGTCGAGAGCGACGGCTTCGTCTCGGAATTGAATCGGCGCGATATTCTTATTGCGTATTTCAGAACATAAGGCATGTGACTTTGAGACAAGTTCATCAAGCGCGCTGAATCGTCCTGTGGGGCACCGTCGGAAAGGAATGGAGTACTTCTGTACACGCTTGGGTCAAATTCTACGTGTACGCTAGCCAACGCAGAACAACATGTAGCAGTAGTTGGCACTCAAGATCTTATGTTTCCGATCATCTAATGTTTGTGGTTATTGCATTACATCTGTGAGAGCTCAAGTGGTTTGAATTCATTCCCGAAAAATATTTCGGCGGCTCAGTTCTGTAAAGCAACGTTTGCGACATATACAAGAAAATTCTGTTTAATAATAATAGAAAATTCATAGAAAATCGATTCTTCAATTGGCATACATCGTGAACGGATAGCATAGCTTTGTCATATGCCCGCCGTATTGAAGGTTGTACATACATCGAGCTAATGGTTTGATTCCTCTAATCGCGACCATGGGCTTCCGAAGGCAAGAGATTTACTACATTGCCCAGATGGAGCATTCGAATCGTTTTTGCGATGTTGTCCTCGATAAATAAGTCCTGTTCGGATATCCCACCAAAGGCGTCGCCCAAATGATACTGAGTGTGACGGCATGCCGGGATATTGTCAAGGCGGCAGAGCTGGCGTCGAAGTTCCCAAGACCTGTGACCCCTGTATGTGGCGCTAATTTTGATGTTAGCGGGGATCTATGGGCAGCCTGTGATACATGAGCTTGTGTTCCTACTAATTTAGCATGGTGACATGTGCTTTATGTAGCTCTGATCTGATACAAGTAGCGCATACAGCCGCGACCGAGTGGTCGTTTAAGGCAGTTGGGAGACAGAATCGTCAAAGAACGCAATTACCAACACCCCATGCTAAGTATGTTCTTTGGAGACAGCTTTACGTCCGATGCCGAATAGACCACCAACCGAAAATCGTTAAGCTAGTACATCCATTACTATATTGAAATGTCACAATTGATACTAGTCGGCGACACTAGCTTTGCTATGCTCATGTGAGCGTTTTTTTAATTAAAAAATCGTTAATTTATTGTCGAATCAAGGCATGGCCTTATGTATCGACACTGGGAGCAAGAGACAGAACACTAAACAAACGGTGAAGAGAAAGAGGAAGAGAGAAAAACAAGCCTGGTGATGTAGGCGCTTTGCGCTCGTAACGCTCCAGATGACCATATATCCCGGTATTGAAGCGAGGATCGTACCAGCCTAAACAGTGCGCCTACTTCCCGAATCGTACATTTGTATTCTAGAAGAGCCTTAGCGCCGTCTCCTCAGTCTCATCGACGCCGGAGACCCTCTTGAGTAATTGTGTTCATCTATGCGAGAGATTAGCTGGCATCGTTATAAAAGCATATATCCTGAGATTAACTTACGGTATTCTTCACCTCCGTCGTGCTTGGCCGGTCCTCTGGCTCATACTCCCAGCACCACTGCAGCAGTGACCACAGCTTGTCTCCATCCTTGGAGCGAA
Organism: Ceratobasidium sp. 395; assembly: GCA_019616345.1. Lineage (NCBI taxonomy): Eukaryota > Fungi > Basidiomycota > Agaricomycetes > Cantharellales > Ceratobasidiaceae > Ceratobasidium > Ceratobasidium sp. 395. Next base: position 3,391 of record WSTH01000522.1, read on the forward strand.
TAGGTATATACACCTCGGGCCGTGATGGTTGGGATCGTTCGAACATCACACCAAACATGACCTGATGGTCTTGCTTGTCGGGGAACGGGACATCGCCGGTAAGAGTCTCCTGGAGCAGTTATGACATTAGCAAGAGCGCAGAAGCGCAGAGATAGCGACGGACCAGTATCGTCTGGTGCAGGTAGATAGTTGATCAAATCTTTGCAAGCGTATGTAGGCTGAGACCTACCATCCCCAACGCATATATGTCCGCCGGAACGTTACATGTCGTATCTTTGAACAGCTCAGGGGCCTATATGTGCCAGACGTATTGGCGGCAAGCTTGATGAGCATGATAAATACACTGACTGCCCAGCGTGGCGAGAGACCTGGTCTCGTCGAAGTCGATGTGAACCGAAGGCTAAGCTCTTGCAAGGCTGCGTTACCAAAGTCCGCGAGTCGAGCTGAGCCGCCCTCCGATATAAGAACATTCGCCTACAGAAGACTGGTATCATCGATTATACATGCATTTTGTATGCAAGACCCACCCCTTTCAGGTCACCATGAACCTGGGCGGTAGTTGTATCAGTGTCACTCGTGAAGGTTGCAAACCCGACCTACCACACCCGAGTCGTGCAAGTACAACAGCCCCTCGACTATCTGTACACTCTGTTGGAGACGTTTCGTGTTAGGCCGTACAACTGCTGAATGGCCAAGCCTCACCATGCTACACCGGTTAGCGTCGGGGTTCCGTTGAAGATACCGGGGCATGTCGCCGTTCGACTCCCATGCGGCGACCATCCCGATCTGATCCCGGAACATCACTAGTCCGAGCAGCTGCTGGACATTCGGATGTCGACACTTTGACCACGTGTACAGTTCGCGCGCTGCGTACTTATATAATCATGAGTACTAATTCAATTAAAAAACTGGACCACTGGACAACCGACTGACCTTCATGTGCTTCTGGATTTGCTCACTTGAGTCGACATACAGCCTGACAGTCTTGACGGCTACCTCCATGTCGTCCTTGAGCTTGCATCGATATATGTCCCCAAACCCGCCAGATGAGATTGGGTAGGTGCTGCATGTTGTTAAATCTAGTTGGTCCGTCAGGTTTGCACAGCCCCGAGTGCCTAGAAGCAGGACTATCTGTTCTGGAGTCTGAGTAGAGTGAAGTTGGAGTCAGATTTGTCTCAACCGGGTTGAATGTGGGACCGTACTGTTGTGCTTGTGATCTCATCGAATAACGGTGGGACGGGATCAAGGCTTCGCACTGGACCAGGGGGTAAGCCGGGGCATGCCCCAAGGTTTAGTGCTGTGTGCTCAATAGTACGATCTCACCGTTTTTATTACCTCGCGTGCCTGCTCTTAGTACGTCCCATAGTTTTATGGTTTTATCAGTGGACGCAGACACAAGAGCGCTACCATCAGGGGTGAACGCAACAGCCAAGACCATGTCGGTGTGGCTGCGTAATGAATCAGTCCGCACGCCCGTCGCCGCGTCCCATATGCGTATCGTTTTGTCTTTTGAGCCAGAAGCAATGTGCCTGCCGTCAGGCGAGTACGATACTGAGAAGACATCGTCAGTGTGTCCCTTGAGAGGGGCGCCTATGCTGAAGCCAGTCGACACGTCCCAGATGCGAACAGTCTTGTCATCAGATCCAGACACAATGCGGCGACCATCAGGCGAGAATGCTACCGAGTTGACCCATGATGTATGACCAGTGCGTCTGAAGAGCATGGTGCCGGCAGCTGCGTCATACGTGCTCATAGTTGCGTTTGAATCTCCGCCGACGATTTTGCTACCATCAGGCGAGACAGCTACCGAAAGCACACCTGCACCTACATCGATTGGCGTCCCCTCTGACCTTCCTGTGCCTGCGTCCCACAGGCGAATTGTTCCGTCACCAGATCCAGATATGATGAGACGACCGTCATACGAGAACGTGACTGAGTGGATATTTTCTGTATGTCCCTTGAGTGGTTCGATTACCGCGGCACCTGTTGCCGTATCCCAGAGTCGTATGGTTTTGTCCCAAGAGCCGGATGCAATAGTCCGTCCGTCCGGTGAGCATGCTACGGAGTCGACATAGCTCGTGTGTCCCCGGAGCGAGCCAATCACCATCTCCCCAGAGTGTAGGTCCCATAGTTGAACATCCTGGCCACAAGCAGCCCCCACGCGAGCGCCATCTGGTGAGACTGCGATCGACCGGACAATATCACCAGCGTCCCAACTCTTGACTAAGGACGCCATTTCCTCTCAGTGTAGAGCTCTCAACACTGGTTTCGCCACTTTTTGGCAAGGTCTCCGAGCAAACTGAAACCAACGCCAAGATATTGAGGGATTGGTAACACGCCCCAGCTAGGCCTGTTCGATGACGTCGTTGATTACGATAGACAGTAAGCGTCGCAGTCGGATGGGCCGGTACTAGTTCGGCAAGAGTAAATGTACTCTCGTTACGCGGCGCGTGAGTAACTCAGTGGAAGGGACGGCGATCGTTGCGGTCGATTGTAGGTCTGTGGGCATCAGCGCTCCTTCTCTGTTCGCTTATCAGTCCCGGGCACTGCCTCATCTCGAAATAGGCGCCATGGAAGAAGCGAGGTCAACGAGGCCGTCGCGCATATATGGTGCCGTGCTAAGGTGGCGCCAACGTGCGACGATGAGAATTTCAGTTTTTGTCATGACTCAAATGTATTATTTGAGTCCTTATTCGGCTGTCTCATGGGTCGAAAGTGGTAATTCAGATAAACGCCTACCAATGATGGGGAGGCGCCCGCACGACCACGTGCCAGGCAAAACACCTTGCTTGTCTTGGCGCTTGGACATAAAGCAGATTGTATATACACTACGCATACACTCAAGTGACCTCCGTGAATTACAAAGAGTTTTCCTCTGATGTCTCCTAATCCCCCGTTGTTAGCTCTTTCGGAAGACCCGCTGACTCTGTTCCAAATCACACACCACCATTTCCCTCAGTCAACAATAACCCTGACTCAAAGACTTATGGCAACGGAGAGAGCGGCCTGTTACTACCACGGCTCATCGTAGTTTGAGAGCAGATCAATTTGACAGGAGTAACATGGGAGGAGAAAAAGAAAGCCCGCAACAAGATGCGGTTAGCATAAACAGAGCAACATCCACTTGAGCTAGAGATTCTGCGCACAACAACAATACACATGGCCGCCGCATGTTGCTGTGCTGATCCCTTCCTACTGCCCCATCAACGAGCCACTATCGCTGAGGACTCCTGGGACTGGGCCTGTTGATTTTTATAAAAAGCGAATTACTTACACCAAAGAACTGATTGGACTGGTCCGTATTTTGCTCCCCCTACGCTGTCACGCATCGACTCTAACTCAATCACGCCCCGTGTGACGCGAGGGTCCTGCTCTGGCGTGAGGACGGCGACGCGTCGGCCGAGCGGAGGGAATTCGGGGTCAGGCCTCTAAAAGGCAGCCTGTTCCAAATGGGCAGTTTCGTGTTTGACAGGCCCGAGACGAGACTGCATCCAATGGGGGGGAAAGCTCGGCAAGAGAACGCAGCAGCAGCCAAAGCAGGGCTTGCTGCAAGGGTATGAAACTTGGTTCTTTTTCAAGATAACGATATTCGACACTTGATTATAGCGAAGGCCCAGAGAGCCGGATGTCGCCGAGCAATCTGTTAAGTCTCAACCTGAAGACGCCAATACAACGCAGTCAGAGCGTCATCAAACACCGCAGGAGCGCTCAGATATGGATGAACAAACTGGCAGCGAAATGATCGGCGGAGCGATCAACATCGAGGGGATGATCACTCTGCCGGCTGGTGAAGTGGCGGTGGTGCAATACAACGACGAGGCAAGGGAAGGACTCGAAAGCGAGCCCCTTGGTCCATTTGAGCAAGCAAAACAAGCTGAAATTAGAGATGTGACTGGCCGAAAAAATCCTAGATGGCTTACCGTTTTGTGCCGAGAACAAACTATCTGATGCGCGAGGTCGAGAGCGTCGCGACCACGCGACTGCGATAAACAAGAGACGATGGTCGGGGGGAGGAATCTCCCAGAACCGGATGCATACACGAAGTCTATATACAGCCAGAGCATACACGTAAGCAACCCCTATCCGGCGGCTCCGCCGCCCAACACTACCCAACGTGCCGGCAAACAAACCATACGATGCATTAGTGGGGGAGCAGCACGCTATACAACGTGAGTACCGAGAGCGGATATAGAGTAAAATGGCTTACCATCTATAAATTAGGATCGGTCACTACTATTGTACCCTCGTACCAAGATGCAAAAGTCCCCCAAGACTTGGCCGCTGATGCTCTTGAGCGTCTTCATTATACACTCTCCATCAAAGCGCACTGTGGCAGGACACAGGCCGCCAAATTGGATAGCACGCCCTCAATCCGCCGTTCGACTGCAATGGCAGCAATTGGATGGGGATATGTGATTCGGTTCGGAAAGAACATTTGCCGATTCATCTGGGTGTTCATTGGTACGGACGATTTGCCGGAGGATCAGTATGGAACCTGGAATGCCTCTGTTCTCGAGGATAAAGATTTGGCTACCAAATTGAAGGAGTATTTAGTTGAATGCAAGGGACGGTGCATGCGAGCGGAAGACATTGTTGAATACCTTAAACGACTAGACAGCTAGGTTCACCGCCGTCAATTTGCACAGCACAGCGTTAGATGAAGGAATTTGGGTTTTGGTGGGGCGAAGATCCTAAGGGTCAATACGTCGATGGTCACGAACGAGAAGAGGTGGTTAAGTACCAAAATGAGCATTTCGTTCCGATCTGGACTGAGCTGGAGAGACGGATGGGATGGTATGACTCAAAAACTACGGACTATCATGTGCCTGTACTTGGACCGGGAGAGCGAATTGTTATGGCGAACCAATGTTCTATGCCAATGACCGATGGCTCACAAGGCGGGTATGCCCAACGGAGACTGCAGTCCCATATGCTAAAGGCGATGGTGCCTCGATCATAGTTGCCGATTTTGTGGAATCGATGGATGGCTTTGTGGACCAAACCCGTGAGTGACATGACCAGAACCGAATCTTTGAATAACTGACACTGGGAGTATATCAGACGATGCGTATGTTGTCTTATTTCACGGAAAAACAAGAGATGGCTATCTCACTGCGCCTGGAGATAAAGTTAGAAATTGGCTCACAAAAGCGATCAGATTGTCCAGGCCAAATATCCTCACGCTGAACATGGTTCATCTACGATAATGCGACAACGCACACCCAGCTGTGTGGAGACTTGGCCGTTATCTTCAAGCGACTCTACAGCGATGAAAAATTTCGGTGAGGTGATGGAAGAGAGGATAGGCGAAGACGGAAAGATTGTGAAGATTCGCACCTGATTGTACCAGAAACAGCAGAGAAGACACTTTATGAACTGAATGGAGAAAAACACTGTAGATTCATAGTTGTTGTATGTTACCATAGTACAAGAATTGAATGATTGACATAGTGTCTTGGACCGGTTGTGCGACGGATATGTTAAACGAGAATGAGGCCTGGGCCGATCACACGAGACTCAGGGTTAGGAGGACCCGTCATGGACCCTGAAACTTCGACCGGGGAGTGACCTTGACAAGCAAGGTGATACTCGGTGACCTTCGTAACACAGTATATAAAAGAAAGCGAAGCGCAGTGGAATAGGAGTGTATATCGGACTCTTGGGGTAGGTGCGCTAAGAAACTAGAATCACTGTATAACTGACATGTAAGTGCATCGACTTGTATACATCGTGAGCGGATCAATCGATGAGTGTAACTAGTGAGGTACACAAAAGACGGAGGCATGCGAGTACATGTAAAAGATAAAAACAAAATATTGAAGCAATATCGCGTAAGACAAAAACGATTGCAATAGAGTATCATCACTATTTACCACATCAGTGAGCTCGACAAATATCTGTAGTGTATATGGAGAAAACACGCATTCGGCCCGTTTCTTTGCGGGCATAAACCTACCAGAGAATGACGTATCTCGTACTCAAATCCTTACCGAACAGTATCGCCCACTACATCCGATACCGAATGCTTATTTCTACACGGCATCGCTGGCAAAGCTACTCAATGCGAGTAATGCGCCGGTTGGGTCGTCTGAGTTCCGCTGGCTGGCCGCAGATGGAGCGCTGCAGTGTGGGCAATGCGGGCAACTGTGGAGAACGTGTGATCAAGATTCCTATATGTCATCGTCCGCCAAAATGAAGTATGTTATCACTGTAATGTCTTAGAGAAGAGAAACAAGGAATCTCTCACTTATTTTCTATTACACACCGCGGCAGCCACTTGAATGCACCCTGACCATCTCAGGTACCAATTTGAAATGTGCTCCTCATCTGCTCCCGACGATCACCATCTCGTCACCAAAGTCGCGTCCTGAACAACCTCGATGTCGATGGAACAGCACAAGTCTAGAACCCGAGGCTGGATGTCGCCTGCTTCATGCTCGTCCGTATCCGCGTCGGTACAACTACTTCGCTACTCGAACGACGGCAATCTCATGTCGCGGCCGGCCCTCGGGGTCGTCATGCAAACCTAGGGTCTGGAGCTGAACAGCGAAAGATGTGAGTGCAAGCTTCGAACGCATCTCGTGCACGGTTCGCCGCGCTGACGCACGTCTTACGGTAACCTAGGTCGAACTTGTCTTATAGATGAGCCGAGACTCTGTGGGTCGCCCGTCGACAATACCTCTGCACTCGCCTTGAACCTATAACTACCATAACACGTCCGTATCTATGGAACGATCTCAACAACCGAAGAAAGCTCGGCCAAAGTTGACACCGAGGTGAACGCGTCATGTGTGCCCAGTGCATCTTGCCCACTGTAGACGACGACTCTCTTCTTGCCCTTCCTCTTGCTCGAGACCGTTCGCAAGTATGGAGGCATTCATAGCCAAGCCGATATAATATATCTGCGCCAATCCTTGTCTGCAATTCAACAACTCTCCCTTGAAATGCGTTTTGGGCTGCCTGGTATATTTTTTTTAGTTTATACTCCTACAGATCGATTACTGAGTCACTTGGGCAGAGCGTCTTCATATCAATGGAAAGCAAGGTTCGCCAACTGAAATCGACTTGTTAAATCTTCGTCTGTGAGTTTCATGTTCGTTTGTCTGTAGCTTTGGGCTTGAATCGAAAGTAGATGCTGGTGTGTTGCGCTAAGTACGTTTCGTGTGGTACCTATTGATGACGCGCTAACGACGAATTTTTAGTGATCGGAAATATAGACGAATTCGAGGATGACGGCGACTTTGCTATTCAAACACTGAAGTGTCTTGCTGTCGACGAAATGCCTTTTGATTTTCGTCATCGTCATTCAAGCTCTGCTGGGATATACCATATGCAAGCGACTGAGTTATTTTGTCTTAATATCATGCTTACTTTAGCCCTGTAGGTTTGCGAGTGCTACTACCCAAGCATCTACTCTTCACATTTTGGATAAAACGTTCTGGCATGAGAGCCTTATTCTAGTATTGGGGCATTCAGGCTTATCACATCCAGCTCAGAACATTGTTGGAATTTTTTTTTTTTTTTTGAATCCAATTTATTCTGTCTGTCAACCCGAGGATATGTAGACAGTAGCCGTGTACATGAAATGGTAAGGAAAAACCGCCTGCTCCACCCCATCGTTGGCCCCTCGGCCTTTTCCCATACCTCCGAGACAATGGCGATCAGACGAGCCTACGCCCCCCCGATCCCCGGCCTTTCCAAGACCGTTTTAGAGCTCTCGGACTCCATGCACTTTGTGCTCGCGCGTGAAGTAAAGTCCTGGTTGGCCAAATGTCGGCGCATAGATGCGGTAAAGTAGTGTTCTAAACCTAAAGTGCGTCACCATTCCGAAGTCATTTTCTAATAAGTGTACGTTCACCTCAATGCGACCTAGCCCCCGCTCCTCCTGACGAAGCCCGTGTCCTCCAAGAATTTCATCAAGTGCGGTGTCGCTGGGCCTGGGGTCAGGAGCGCTCGATATGACCGCGAGGCCGCTCCCAGTGCCCTATCCCTCACTGCTATTGTTGGAGTTATAGAGATTGTTCGTGCCACCCCATCCGGTTTGCTCGATGCCTTGGAGCGAGCTGGTCAAAGAGAACTGATTGATACATTACGTTTGGACAACGATTACTTTTCGTACGAAGACCAATATACTTTCGAAGAGGACGTGGGTTACGGTGGTGACTGAACTAGTATGTGCCAAAATGATGTTAACCGTGTAGCCCCTGTTGCCTAGGGAGGTTATACGTATCAAATGAATGAATTTTCTCAATCTGTATGCGTTAAATTGAACGGAGTGGGGAAGTATTTAATACCATCTCGGCTGAAGTATCTTTGAATCGTGATTAGAATGGTCCCCAAATCACATGGTTCGTGAGAAGGGTTTAAATGAAAAGAATACGTCGAGTTTGTAGTTTAGCACGCTTTATGTGTTTAGGTTTACTACATAATCTCCATTTATCACATCTAGAGTATGATCCTTGAGAACACGAAGATTGAGCGGAAGTAAAACCTGAAAGAAAGCTGCTCAATACTCTATATAGCTCTAGGGCCATTATTTGTCCCTCAAACGCGTGCCGCTCAATCTTGCTCGTCTTGACTATTCGAACCAGACTCACTTTCTACGGGATGTCGTTTTCGCCACGCTTCGAGACCTTGCTGGAAGTACTTCCAGCTCATTCCATCTCGAATATGCTGCATGGTCACTCCTGATAGGGCGAGCGATCAATTTCAATGATTGCAATAGAAAAAACTTGTCTCACCCAACGACTCGACTTCCTTATTCCTCCACTCGTCGTCGAAGAACAGCTAAATGAACGTAAAAATGAGAAAATAATTCTCGACTCACGGGATTAGGGAATGGTGGCATCCAATTTAAGTCGCAATTAATACAGAACTCACCATCTCGTGATAAGGAATGCCAGTCTTCTTGTGCAGCGCTTTAAAGTGTCGGATTTTTGAGCCTGGGAAGTTCCTTATTAGAGAGTGACTTTATATGTGTAAGCCTATGACAAACCTGGATATATTTCTAGGGTATCGAAGAAGTCGATCGCACGCTTGGAGCCAGCGGATGCAGCAGGCGGAGCGGGGAGGAGCAAGAGCGTGAGGAGCTGTCTCGCTCTATCGTGATGCAAAAAGTGTGAAAATATAGCCGTGGAGTCCATTTACGTTATGAACATACTCGTCTGTGGCACTCGTACGCGAGCAAGCTGCAACATGGCATTCCTTATCGACAAGATGTTGTAGTATCGCAGGAACGTCTTTGTAAAACGAGATCGGAGTCTTGTATCTACAACCGTGATATTTTAGTACTATTTTTAGACGAGACCTATGAAGTGATGAGCTCACCTATCAGTTGCTTGGTTTATGCTGTTGCCATTACGTTTAAAGGGTGCTAAATACCGATTCGAGTCATATCTTACGATTGAAGATTCTAGACCCACGAGAAACGTGGGTGTCAACCCAGAAGTCCCAAAGAGTGTAGTCTAGATCAAACGCAACGAGTTTAGGTAGTCTTTCGTTGGGGGTGTCGGTCATAACGGAATCGAGGATTGATGTGGTGGCGGGTTTTGGCATGTGTTGGGTCACGTGGGAAGCTTCGGCTGTAACAACACATGACACAACACCACCAACCATTGCCTCACACTTGGCGAGCTAATTTCGAACGAACAAACTGTACCGACCAAAACCATACGCTATATCACGCTGGGTCTCATCACCATTCATCTCTGCATCTGGGCTTGGCTTCATTTCGGTTGGGGCTGTTACCTCACGACTTACTCAATGTACGGCACCTTCGCAACGGTACCCGAGCATGGCCGTAGTTCATCCGAATAGTAAATCAAACGACTGAGCAAATACCCCATCGTCTTCTACACGGAACCTGCTTCTTGATTATTTCTCATCTTTTTGATCCGTCTTCCACAACCCGGGTTGCCACAGCGTCCGGCCAACACCCGTCAACGACCCCCGCCCTGACGAAACGTGGGCTACAACATCGGCCCGACTCGCTCCGTAGACCCTGTCCCAACGCGGCTATCCACTTCCAGCATGTCTCACCGTGGTCGTCGTTCATATCCGCTTAGAGGCTTCCAACCGGCGATTGTTGCTTCAAAGTTACCTAGTATTTGGCTTTCGAACGATCACTTCAAGGTTTCGCACGTCGCATGTTTAGCCCACGCGGCAACCACCTGTCGCTTGTACTCTTGATTTGACCTTGCCAAGTAGGAGCTCAGCATATAAACAGTCACCTATCGGTCAAACCTTCCATCCCCAAGCTTTTACAACAATTTTTTCATTTCTCCCTTTTTATACATTATATCCGTTTATAGACTCATACACTCTTTCTACACTCGTTTGCGATATGGTCAAAATCTCCCTTGCGACCGCCGTTGTCGCATTGGCCACCGCTGTTGGAGTCGCCGCCGCTCCCCGCCCTGGCGCCACCTACTTCGTCACCCAGGCCGGAGGCAAGGCTATACTCTCGCTCCCGGCCAAGGACGCTGGTGCTGTTCTTGTTGTCCGTTCCGAGTCGAAGGACCCTCAAGCGTCAGAGGTATGTTTATATCTTCGCCTTTCATTCACAGAGTTCTCATAGTAATGCACATTCAGTGGACTCTTGAACCAGGTTTTGGCCAAGGTACCATATTTTTCAAGAACAGCAAGTATGGTACCTACCTCGGATATGATTCCGCCGACTCTGGACTCGTCAAGGGATCGAACAAGCCGCGGAGCTTCACGCTAATCTCGAGCAAAGAAAATAGGGACGCTTTCTTGTGGGTTCATTGCCTAAACCTATCTCGGCTAGATACTAACTGGGTATCAGTATCGCTACCCAAGAGACAGTGGAGGGCGAAAGGCTGATTGTGGACGAGGGATTCCGTCAAATGATTGGACCTGTTGATGTAAGTCGTGTAGCTTGCAATCGTACGTTAGTTATTTAGCTTAGTTCGTGCTCAGGTGGTTCTGAGAGGACAAGCGCCATTCTCGCAACCATGGACTCTAGAGCCCAGGGATGCCGCCAAAGCCGGCCCCAACGTCATTCCTGCCAGCAACCCCGCTCTCCGTGGCGCCAAACAAGCTCAGTCTAACCCAAATCCTATCTCGAATGCGAACGCCCATTCCGGTCCGGGTTTGACGGGGTCGAGCTCGTCCATGTGCTGCGTGACTGACTCGAATGGCAAGCAGACATGCAAGTCTTCGACAGGTAGCTCTTCGTCGTGCGGGATCTCCACGGGCGGCGGTTCGTTCGGTCCAATGCCCAACTTCTTCGGCCCGGGCTTCGGTCCAAACTTCGGTCCAAACTTCGGCCCGAACCCTGGCCCAAACCCGACCCCAGGCTCTCGTCCGGACCTTTATCCTAACCCGCGTCCTAGTCCTCGTCCAAGCCCTCGCCCGCAGCCTAACCGCCTGCCCTCTAACTCTAACGCTGGTCAGGGCTTTTCGGGGAGCTCGTCAACGTGCTGTGTGACCGACTCGAACGGCAAGCAGACGTGCAAGACTTCGACCGGTGGCTCGTCCTCGTGCGGAATTTCGACCGGCGGCCCGCCTGGCTCGGTACCCAACTTCTCTGGCCCAAATTTCGGTCCCAACCTCCCCAATTTCCCAAAATTCCCTGATTTCCCCAAGTTCCCCGACTTCCCCAAGTTCCCCGATTTCCCTAAATTCCCCAATTTTGGATTCGGACCGAACCCTGGTTCCAACTCTGGCCCAAGCTCTCGCCCGCCGTGCTCAGGCTTTTCAATGTTTGGCCCGACTTGTTGGCCGTCGTGGAGGAAGTGAATGCGCTGGTCGGCCCGGAGTCTGATTGGAAACGCATCTGCTTATCAGTGCGACTAACGTTCGCATGTAGCACAGTCTTTTTGTATACTTTTCTTCTAATGGCATTGAGCTGGACTCGCACCCAAATGAGAGTCGCAACTATAAGATGTGATCAGTACCGAACTTAGGCGGACCCTTCCAAGTATTATTGAGCGATATATTCGGCCGCATACACCGATATGTGGAGAGCCTTGCCGCGCATTGTGATAATCGTGTTTTGTTTCTACTCAAGGCAATAGAACAATCACATACTCAACGGGATATAGTCACACCCACCCTGATACTAGAGTTTGCAGATAGGGGCTCCTGTCTCACATTTGCTTCTTTTATTTACTGTTCAACCCGTACACCGTACGGGGGCAAGATGACACATACAGGCTCTGACGATGCTCAGTTCAGCGCTAAACAACTTAACATCATTATTTTGGTCGTCCCGGCTAGGCGGGGGAACGGGTCGTGGGGCTAAATTTGTTAAGGTTCAGTTGGGCTCTTGAATATAGCGGCCAGGCGTGGTGCAGCTCCCGCCAGTTCCGGTTTACACAATCCATACGATACAGTAGGCTCAGAACGAGGATGGGCTAGCAGTGGAGTTTGAAGTGCACGGTGATGTACTAATAATACTGCTCTCCGGTTTGTGGGACGAAGGTTTGTTTTCTGGCCCTAGCAGATCAGGGGAGAACTTTTGTTTTTAGACAAACCAAGCTGGCCGGTCCGATGACACATTGAAGCAAGTTTTGTGGTTCTGCAACACCAGCTGGTAGAAGCTGAAGGGCTACAGGTAGTTATCGAATGAAACTATGGCAAAGAACGGCTTAGAAATGTAAGATGTGCAACATGCGAGGCAGGGTCTCGGCGGCCGGCGGTGCGGCCGCTCTGTGAGAATGAAAACCCCGAATTTCAGATCCATACATTCAGATTCAGGCCAATCTGACCTAAAGTCGGATGTTTCAGGTAGACCAAATAAAATTAGAGACCTGAGAATCAGTGCGGATTCATTGAATTTCAGGTGAATGTCACATGATCCCGGTGACTTTTGCGTACCTGAAAATCTGTTTTTTCTCTCTCCACAGAGCGCGTCTACATACGTGATGGCGTGAGGAGGTTGATTCCGGAAAGGACCATCATAACCTGCCGACCCTGGGGGAGCCTGTATCGAGCTGTCACTTACTTTATGTCCCTGTATGTTTCTAAATTTTGCGCTTCAATGTCGAGGCTATGGTGGACAGGGCATAAGAGCGCGACCAAAGGGTGCGAGCCTAGGCACCCCTGGAGCCAGACCCGGCCGCGACCGCAAACTCCAAGTACGTCCTCCGCGGACTCCCCTGCGCTTGGCATGTTAATTCGATAAGTGCCGCATATCATATCTATGCATCGCTGAAATAGGTGGGGTAGTTACACCCGATACTCCATGACGATGCAGCTTGGTCCCATGATTCTCCTCTCCTGCTCCACCCGCCCCAACCGAGCTGAGTGGCGCCACCTTTACATAATCCAGTATTATGAGGTTTTGGACGATCGAGCACCCGGATGGATTACCCCCAAGGGCCCGGAGAAATATACGCTCTCCTTTCCTCACTTTATTATGCAGCGGCTGATACATCCGGTATAACAAGAGCGAGAATTTCAATAACTCTCCCTGTTGTGTTACTGGTTTTTTTCATATCTTACCTATTCTACACTTAAATCACGTCACCATTTCGCTTGTAAATAGCTCGTGAATGGAAACGGGTGGGTCGTTCACGCTAAACGCATGGCGCCCTCACAGTATATGAAGCACCTAGCTTAGAGCTTTAAACACACCAGTTCTCTCGACCAATTTACCCACTGAATTATATTATGGTTCGCTTTATCGCCTATCCCACTCTTTGTGCCCTTGCCTCAGCCTTGCTCGCCTGTGGTCTACCACAGCCGGGCACCTACTCAATCTCGTTGAGAAACAACATCCTTACGCTCGATGAAAAGCTTGGAAACGCTTTTACCACTCCCTACCCAGACGACCCAGCATCTCAGGAGGTATGTGCCCTGATCGTATACGCCGATTGGGTTGGGCTGATTAGACCTTGGACACAGTGGACCCTCGAGTCTGGCTCGGTTTTTGGCACCTTCAACCTCAAGAACAGCAAGTTCGGATCCTATCTAGGCTACCAAGATGCAAGCAGCAACAGCAAAATCCTCGGAAAAAACACGCCTACCGAGTATATGCTGTTCCCGAGCGACAAACCTGAAGCTTTCTTGTAAGTCATGTGATGTAGCGTAAAACTTAGAGATATATTGAGCCCCAACTTCGTAGTATTGTCACCAAGGAGCGTCAGGATGGAACCAGGCTTGTACTCGATCAGTATTCCCTTCGTGGGACTAGGCTTGATCCCGAACAAGAGGTAAGTACTTCGCATCAGACACTCCTGGTCAACCTACTAAACGCAACTGCGCATATAGGCTGCGCTTCAACTTGAGGGTGAGAATAAGGAGCCTTGGACCTTCAAGCGAACCGATGGCGGAGAGAAGCCTCCAGTATGGAACTGAGTCGGTGACATAATAGTCACCTACAAGGACCTGACTAATGTAGTAGTTTGCGTACACAATTTGAATTCAACAATCAATGCTTATATGGTTACACTCGTTTACCTTGCATACACTCGTGCAAACTGTGTATTCTCGAAACAGCTGAAGTAGACTAACTAAATCTTATAACTCGCAAGCCGTAAGCCAAATTGAGCGCAACATAGGCAACGTCGCCGTCAGCCTTAGCCGATTGAAATTACCTCAAGTATATCAAAAACGATTGACCGTGCTGCTCTGCACAAAGCCAACGTGTTAAATTTTGATATATGAAATTTTCAGTCTTTTCTTGTGAATTTCTACCATTCTTATTATCGAAAGTGGACACTCGAAATTCACGAAAGCGGCAAAGAATGTTGAAAGGGGAACCGCAGAGGGCAAAATGTTAAATTTTGACACATCCGGGCCGTCAAGAGGCGCTAGCTGAAGGAGTGAGTGTCTTACCTAGGACCACGGCTGTACTTATTTACCCATCTACGCACATACATGCATAACTCATGTTCATCCATCAAACAACCGCGAGCCATACAACCGAAGCTCTGGAAATGAATCAACAAACATCAAAAAGGAATCATACGAAGAAGTAGCAGCAAAAAGCGCCTGAGGACCTTGATTCTAATCTGTCAAAGTTGGTACCGAACTAGTCGAATCAAGCCCGCGTCATGAGGCTATGTCACAAGATGTATGCATTCAAGGGAATCGTACTAAAAGCGCCCAGTGTTAGGGTGACAGCTGGCAAACGTCGCTTTAGGCTAGGAAAGGGGGAATGCGAGTTGATCATGTTGGGAGCGAGTTTCCGCTCCTATTCAAGTACTGTGTCCGAATCCAAGCCTGAAGCCCAAGCAAACAAATCGTTACCCACTGGGGTCGATGCAGGGACTGAACCGCAGTTAGAGCAAGCTCGTCGTTGTACTACCACTTATATTCTCATATCGATCAAACCCAATGTAGACTCATAGCGTGCCACTGTTTCCGTCCGTTTATCATTGGCGGTGGGTCGAGACCAAGGGAACACTTTTTTTTTTTAATAATGTCTTTATTGTCGCTACGGGGCAAAGCCCTATGGTACGGCATTACATGAATCTATAAGAGACGGAGATAGAACAGAGAAAACCACGACACAAGGGAGCACCTTTTATTGGTTGATGGAAAGGATCGAACGAGACTGGCAATTGATCACGTGCCCGAAAGGTGAATCAAACGGCAAATCGCGGCCGAATCGCGCCACATCTTGCTCTTAGCCACCATCCTGATCTTCAACTTCACCTATTCGCGTCGTATACTTATTCATTCCTGCGCGTTACTCGACTCGTTCTCAATGGACTCTACCGCAGGACCATCTGGTGCTCCGAGCCGCGGACAGAAACGTCGTCGGAACCCAGACCCATACAACATGGGCTTTGGCGACGGTGAATACTTCGGAGACGAAACCCTCCAAGAGACCAAGGAGGTTAACCAGAGACTAGATGAGCTACTCAACACTAGCTCTGAACGTATGTATAAAAGTGCTCTGCGGTGAGTCGGCAGGACATTTGAACACGGTACGCGTTGCTGACTTGCCATAGAATGGGTCCATCCGCGTTTGAAACCCTTCTCGAACTCATCAAAGAGGACCATATATTCTTCGGCGTACCTCAACCTCCACTAAAATACCAACTCGCGGTGTATCTGGCTACGCACGGCGAAGAAGGGATGCCATTGCGGCAAGATTCAAGGAACGAGACTTCCACGGCCTCGTTATATGGTGTGACGCAGAGCACCGTGTCTCGCTGGTGCGCATGTGTTGGATACGCCCTAATGCGTATCCCCGACCACTTTCTTGACGATCTCGAGCCGGTTGAGAAGCGCGCGATCAAGAAGGTTGTCAAGTTGGCTAAGGGTGGCGGCGCCAGTGCAGGTCCAACCGGGGCGAAGAAGGCTCGTCGCTAGTCGAATCGGTCCTGACCTCTAGTAGACGGGAAGTTGGTTAACGCAAGTCATTTTCTTGTTCGTTATGTATTCTTCAGTTATTTTTCATTGTTGATCATCACATTCCCAAAATCATCAATCATCAAATCAGAAGCCATACAATCAACAAACCCCTGGGGACGATTCATAAAAACCCAAACAGAAGCATACAGATCAGTCGCAAAGTGGCACGCATAGAAATAAATACTAAATAAAGATATACACGAACAAGAACAAACACGAAGGATAGAACGAATATGTGTGTTTATGCGATAACGCAATAGTTGGGACCGCCCGAACTCTGGTCCGTGTCTACCGGAGGTTCACCTGGAACCTGAGCAAACTCGGTGAAGAGGTTTGTAATATAATCCATGAGTATGAGTATAGGATGTGGGGCAGAGAGTGAAAGGAGGATGGAGAAAGTGTGGGCGGATGACGATGTCGAGGCTTTCCGCCTCCTTTTATATGCCTTCGCATGGGTTTGATGGCTCAAGCACGACGGCGATGGCCCAAACCGTCGTCGAACCAAACAAAAGGCGGGGTCAAAGCGCCGCATCAGGGCGGATTGTTTTTGTTGTGATGCGGCTGTGCAGGCCTAGACCCTGCTCTAGCCACTTGGACCAAACGAGTCGACTGAAGATGATAACCAAATAAGGACAGTCTAACCTGCCAAACGAAACAACCACGATCTTAACATCCTAAATACATATACAATATCAAGCGCGTGGGGGTAAGCTATAACTAGCCAATAAGTATTGGTCTGAACGAGGTATAAAAGTCAACCCGGGAAAAGAGAACGAGCAGGCCGAGTCATATGTCAAGTATATACAACGCGGAGCAAAAGATTGTAGCAAACGAGAAGTAAAAGGATCGTGAGGTGTGTACGAGCGGGCAACTAGGACAGACAACGTGTGAAGATTGAAAACTAGATCTACGTTACAGTGTTTTATTATTCCCCTCTCGCAGCAAGGAGATAATTTGGAGCTCGAGCTCGGCGAAGGCGCGCCGAGCCAACACTTGATACTGCCATCCTTCTCCGCCGATTTTTCGGAACTGGATCCTGGAAGTGACCACAGTGACACCTAACAATAACGGCCACTCATTGGCCCTCCTTCATCCTCTCTTAGAAAACGAATTAAGACGCACCCTGACGATACTAATCTTAAACCTCCCACATAACTCGTTCGCCATTCCGTTCTTAAATACATCCGACACCACATCCAGCGCGACTTTCCCTCCTACGCTTGCACCACCCCCACCGATGGTACCGAAATCGCGAGGAATAGGGGTGAAAACTTGGTTCGAGGGGGCAAGTTGGGAGATCCAGGCGCGGTCGTTCTAGATACGGCGGCAGGAGTAGGAGTGGGTGTGGGAGTCGTTCGTACAGAATCATTAGTTCCTTCCTGAGCTTTGACATCCGCAAACGAGGGGCTCGACCGGCTCGTCGGCATGTCCTCTGGTTCCTTTTCCTTCTCCCCCCCTCCTAACCCCCTAATCCTTCTCCTTCTCCCCAATCCTGGCCTCCTCCTTGTCCTTCTCAGGAACAACAGCACTCGCAGGCGGTACCTTTTTCCCAAACCAAAGTCTTGACCCTTTTCGCGCGACACTCCCCTTCGGCGCTCCCTGTAGTAGTGGCCCGGATGAGTGGTGATATCGCGCGTACCTCAGACGTAGGGTGATAGAGCAACATGCTGAGCGCGACCATACGCACCTGTCGGATCTCCTCGCTTCCGTCTTTAGATTGGGGCTTGGCCGGCTACGACGCGATCATCGGCGCCCCGGACGTATTGGTCGACTACCACGGCACGATCTCGATCGTGAGCTGTAATCGAATTAGCTCAGTGCCTCAATCACATTCGACTCAAACTCACCCTCTGGCCTGTCGGTGTACGAATAGCAAGTTCAACCTTGCCCATACTCCCCGCACCTAGCGTCTCGGTCAGCACGTAATCGCCCAGCACCCGGCCCTGGGGCTGCTTTTCTCCTGAGGCGTTCTCCCGCCGTTCGGACCTCGTCTGCTCCCGACGCGCGCTACCAGCCGAAGAGAATCATCACTGCTGTGTGTAAGCTCACACCAAGATACCCAAACCCGTCTCACTCACGATAGTGTTCGCTGTTGCTATACCATTCTTTGTCGTGGGTGTCGCGTAGCTTGATCGTTGGATGGGAGTCAGGAGAGGTGGTGGGTGTCAGGAACAGAAGCGCCTGCTTTGATGAATTATTTGTTTGGCATTGCAAACACCTCAACAGTCTCACGTGACCGAGTCTCACGGCTCCACCTTAACACAGCCTGAACACCAACTCAACAAAGCACGAAGATGCCAACACGCCCGCGGGACTACACCACAAAGTAGATCGAGTCTTATAGCTGTTTATCGGTTCATCTAAATTGTTTGTCTTATGCGTCGGCTCTCACCATGAGGTGAGGCAACGAGACACCCCGGATATGGAATATGTAGAACTCCCAGATCATGGGTTGCAGCCCAGCCAGAAGGGTCGAGAACTCCAATCAGTCAGGCTCATACATCTTTTGAGTCTGTCAGAATAGACAGGATGACGCCCAGTAGACTATGAAACGGGGAAACAGTGGATAGCTGCCCGTAAGGGCAAAAGCTATCCTAAAGCTATTCTAGACCGCTCTAAGCGGGTCTATTGGCCACTACGAGCCACTACGAGCCACTACACAGCCACATGTAAATACAAGATTATTGAAATAGTTTGACAGCTCGGGTGCGCGACGGGGCTCGACGGGTGTGGAGCAGGCTGATCGTCGGCCTGCGACTCAGAGTGAGCCCGACACGTCAACCGAGTGGGCCACATGCATGTCCGGCCAAATCACACACGGGGGTATTTTCGCAAAAAGATAACATTGGCGCATGTTCCAGACAAAACG
>WSTH01000523.1:0-22516 GCA_019616345.1 Ceratobasidium sp. 395
GTATGTACCTCATCTTTTGGAACCAAAAGTGTAAGCGGCACCTTGCTGTCAAGAGTGTCGCGCAGCTCTTTGGTCCCATCGGTCTTGAACTGAGCCTCGTATATGTCGCTCGACTTGTGTAGGCCGTTGCTACGGAGGAATTCAGGGAGCTTAGAGCTAACATCGCCTCCACCGCGGGGCGCTAAAGGTGAACCCCGCACCAGGGTCGACACAATGAGCAAAGTCGAGGTGACGAGGTTTGAAAAGATCATGATTGCAACAGGTATGAGGGAGTTGAAGGACAAGTCAAGTCCGAGAGCTTGCTGCTCAAGACCAACGTTTGCCCCAGCTGTTTTATAGTTCCTGACGTGGTGGGTGAGCGCTACAACTGCACCAACGGAGGGAGTCTGACATCTACGTGTGATAGGTGACGAGTCGAGAATGAAAGATTTGAGAGCATTTGGACGTAATGGAGCTATTGTTGGGACATCCCATAAGCCTATAATAGGCCTGGTATGCAGGATTGAATGAAGGCGTCTATCGAGTTCTACAATGTGGCAACTTCAACGAGGTCGATCCAGGCAGCGCATCCTACGTTGGGGCTACCTCGATCAAATCGATGACACCTCGCACTCACTCGAACCTCACTCATCCCGGATACGTTTACAACGAGGACTCAGGTACGAATAAGGCCCCTCGTTTTCGAGTAACCATGTAAATACTCTGAGAAAAGCTGAGCTGGCAACGTTAATGACAGCTAATGGCATATAGATTGCTTTACTATTAAGTGTGGAGCACGTAGCCCACGGATACTATATGTGAAGCTGGATCAACCAAGCTGAACTTAAGCTACGCAGCCGAAACAAGCTGAATACCGATGCGCCAATACTCAATTCACTCATAAATGCATAATTATCCACCTGGCCCCATTTGACCCAGCTCGTTGCGTTCGGCGCTCCTATTTCTTGGCAGAAGAGTTGGATTATGGTGCGCGAAATCATTGTACGTATTCAACACTGCCGTATGCGCATTGATACAACTCCAGGTGAAATATCTCTCCTCGCACTAAGCTTCAACGATTTGGAGGTGCTTCCTGAGGTGCTTGCTTTGTACGGTAGGTAGGAGAGGACTTTATCTTTGAGTACTTTCGAAGCCTAGATACTCTCGTTTAAAATCAGGCTTAGCTCAGTCGAACACGGGCCAAGCCAAAGGTACCCAATAATATTATTATACCGCATCACAACTTCGAAAGCAAAGTTTTTGGATTTCCCCTATATAACTTCATCCCTTCACTCGGCATCTGCCCGAGCAAGTCCAAGACGGTGAGGTCAATCATGTCATAAATGGCCCCAAAAGGATGTGCACACGAGTCTAAGTTTGATAAAGCTCCACATATTGCGTGACTACAGCTGAAAATTTAACCATATATTGGTTAACGCCACCTGCGTGGTACCTTTCGGGTAGACACGATTCACGCCGCAAGAGCTTGATACCTTCTGGGGGAGGCCGTGCAGCACTAATAATCTATCAAGGCGTGTTCGAGCTCACTTTTGATCTGTCAAACTATAATAACGTGTGGAACGCTTGCCCATATCGATTAAAATAGGCGCTGAGAACAACCGACGAAGCTTCCGATAACGAGAAGCAGGTCACTTTTATAATGTGATCGCTCCACGCCTCTGGTGAATGGATATAAACGTCTCGGGTTCTTGCGGCTGGACATGCAATTGGGGTCAAACATGTGTAAGCAATACCGACTAGGCGCCTCATAAGCAATAAGCGCCACTTACAATGATCTGGTCGATCCTGAGCCCCGTGGCAGATTTCATGTAGCCTGTTCCGTCGCGGCGCATTTCATGTCCCAAACATCCTATCACCCTCATTCAATTCCACAGATGTGGCAAGCACACGCCTTTTCACATCGCCTGAGTAACAGTCCTTACCTGTATGCCCAGAGATCACCCCCAAATCGCGCCGAAAATGAATGCCATCAAGTACTTCATGGCACATTTCAAGGAGGAAAAAGAAACCGAAGGATGAGTGGCGAAATAGGGAGCAGTTCTTAGTAATATGACAGACGCCAACGGCAGCACAAAGCTTGACCTTGTTGCACCCCCTAGATTTCTAGAAAGTGAAGTACATGAGCGAAATTCCGGAGCACAGAGAAGCCTTCATAACATTCTATGGACTGTGGGGCATCTAGGCTTTGACAAATGGTTATCGTGTTGAGACTCCAGACCAAACCCTGCACCTGCGCTAAGATGGGTCTGGTCCAATAGAGATGCCAGGCTGGGCCGTATTTTCAAATCAGGTCATGCAGTTGGCCCCAATACCCCGTAAAATCAGGATAGAGAGATCGGAAACTCTGCTTCTACGCTTGAAATAACCTCTGTGCAACAGAAACTCTGCCCTTTTGTCTGTGGTTGTGGGAGGAATTGAGATCCAGACTCTGGTTTACGGCCGAGCCTCAGCTCTTAGTGCCTCGTGAAGAGCGCCTATCCCGGACTCATCCAATACGAAAGAGGCACACATGAGGCTGAGCTCCACTCCACAGGCGTCCTCGGCGCTCTAGCCATTCGATAGCAAGGAGATTTCTAACCTCCGGCCTGCGTATATCTTCCTGGAGAGTCGGCAAGACAACAGTTTGTTCTCCGAAGATCATCCTTGTCTAGCTTGTCATGGTTCGGCTGCCAGCCCTCGAATACAGCCTCACACACCCACATCCGAGAGGCCAATGGTTTCTCCTAGCTACAATCATAGTGTTTATACTCACACTGCCCGTTCTAGTGCTCGTGAATCGTATGTGCAGCTTGATCTATTTACTATCGGCGTCTGAGAGATGGCTAACTTGTCCTGCAGTCGCTACCGTGGGATCGGAGCTAGTGCCCTCCCTCCAACCTACATTTCAACCCAACGATACGCTCGTGGCTGGATGGTGGGGCAACGATCGTCTGCCTTCGCTCCTTCGTCCCAAGACTCCGAAGTGTGAGCCAAAGGACCTAGGAAGAGGCGACACCTTCCGGCTGTCTGGCTCGTTGTTTGATTACACGGTTATGAGCACATGGAACACAAGCGAACCACCCTCAGCCTCCAGAGTCCAAGAGCAAAAACGGGCCGAGTATCGAGGTCAATCATTCAACAGCTGCTATGTTAACACAACACGGTTTGATTATAGTATGGTTGAGGAGACTCAGACAATCACGGTGAGTGGCTGACGAGGTTAGTTCGTAGGACGAGCGTTAACAATTTCTTCACTCGATAGTGCGGTGTCATTTGTCCGGGGACTAAGGACTATCCAATTTTCGTGTCAATGGAGACTAAGATCGTATTCGCTCTTGAGCTCACCAAAGACTTTATTGGCCAGTACTATGGGCCCGGTTTGGATTTGTTGAGTCTCCCCGATGCAAACCCTTCCGATTACCGGAAGCTGGTGTTGGCTGTGCTCGAAGTCATATCCACCGACTCGCTCGCTATCATAGGAGGGCCGTTTCTCTCAAATCCCGCTCTTAGCATGAGTCTTTTCTTCAACGTCAATAACAAGACAGATGCATTGAGTACCTCAACGACCACATTCACGTACCTGAACGGGACGAAACTGCTGTGGCCGCCGGAAGCGCTAATCTATGGAACCTCGATCACAAATCTAGCACACGTCGTCAATCACGCAGTCAACCTCGACCTTGGGAGCCAGATTTCTCCAAATATCTTCAGGAACGCCGCGATCTTGAAGGACCTCGTTTTGCCAAATCTTGCCCCACGAGACATCAGACCGGACATCAGACCGGACTCGTGGATCAATAATAATTCCCAGTCGTTTTACTACGACAAGATTCCTTCAAAGTATCAAACTTGGGCACAAGCACTCCTTGATGGGCGCCCAGTTGAGCTCGGAAACCCCGCTAACCTGCCGAATGTTTCAGTCATGGCTACGACATACCTCTGCCCCATGTATCAGGTCAAGCCAATAAGCGCGCTTTTGTCAGCCGTGTTTGTAGGGAGTGCAACCATGACACTCTCCGTCTGGGGCATATGGATGTTTCTCACAGCATTCCTAGCAAAGAGGATTATGGCACCTCGTAAGCGGTTTTTAATTATCAAACCAACTTCGCTTAATGTTCACGTCGAATACCCACAGGCGTACAATGTCATTGTAATATATGCGTCGAGAACGGACTTACTACGGGTTCTGGGGACCATGAGTAAGTGTATTTGCTTAAGTTCATTATAAGGTATGAGCATGACGTAAATCGCCGATTTAGGAGAGCTCAGCCCGGTGCAGCAACGTCCGGCGGGGCTGGTGGCTCAGAGGAGAAAGTGGCTTTCAAACGTCCGAACGAAGCGCAGGATGTGAAACATCTCTCATATGCTAGTCAGTCTACGACCACCTGAGTGGCGTAGTTCATGATCTGAACCATGATCATGTTGTACTCCTGTTCTCTGGTTCTGATGATGTGTTTGAATGTCGAAATCTGTCTCGTTGGGATTTGAATGAATGAGTATTTATCGGTTTGACAATAAGACCGGAGTTAAGTCTTGATTGGAGTGAGGTGATGAAGATGATGCATACTAGTCAAGCCAACGGTTGGAGATTCACATCCATAAAGAGGTTTGACACTCCAAGTGTTTCGACCGCGTGGCTACGATCAACAATTGGGTGAATTCCCCATACTGCAGCCTTGGCTTCCATGATCCGTGATGTTTAAGTCGATCACTCTCCTGGCCCAGTAATCTTCTTCAGAGCAATCAGAGGGCTCATGTGGAGGGGTGAAGCGCCACCGGTGGACAACGGGCTGGTGCACACTAGTACTCCAGGCGTTCTAGAGCTTCGGATTACCACTCTGGAGCTTCTGGCGAACTTATTTTGCTCCATAAGTCCAGAGAAATACAAACCTAACTTCTGGGTCAAGGCGCTCTGGTGTTCGCTCCTAGGGAGCGCGAAGTCCATAGCCCGGAGCTTTATGCACGAGGCATCGAGTGAACCATATAGCCTAAAAAGTCTAGAGTATTCTTTATTGCGATCGTGTGGATACAGTATTCCGATAAATACCAGGCAGGTTGTTCAGACTAGTGTACGGGTTACCTTGCTCAGCAAGGTTTCTCCACAGCGGAAATGTCGTCGCTGAAATTCACAGGATTTATAACTATTTACATGCGATGGGTCTGTTTTTTTCTGCTTGGGGTGGGGCCTTTCCTTTGTTTTTGCTTTGCTAATGCACCGCCTCACCGCAACAAAACTACCACCGGGCTCTTCGCTCGCTTCCCAAAGCTTCGTCCCACCCCGGGTCCTAGTCCCGACGAGGACCGCCAGCGTCCGGTTCCTCTTGGTGTATGTATATCATATTTACTTTTATCGCTACCATCAATTTCCAATGCACAACCCGCGTGCATACTGTATACGCGGTCACGTGTCGTCCATACGCACTCATCCTTGTCCTCCACAAATCACCCGCCCGCACACAGCGCGCGTGGGGGTGTGGGGACATTCTGCACCAAACCTCTCTCTCCAGCCTACCCATATAACTCTCCTATATTCGCACATTTCCGTTGTGCATTGTTTTGAACACATTTTATAAATACATTCGATTTTATACGATGTGCCTACCAGACTACTTTCTTCACTCTCAGCAGCTCTCGTATCTCGTTCCCCCATACTTACCACATACTGAATATATACGGAGACTAGTCTTGCTGCTCACCCTCGAGCCCCGCTGCGGGGTGGTAGCCCGGCCACCCGTTCGCGTCCCAGCCAATTTAGCAGAAGTCCACAAACTCCCACCCCGCCGTGTTCTTGTCTCCGCCTACTACAGTCAACCTACGCATATACACTCGGGCGCCCAGAATCGACCTGCCCAAGCAAGTCTCCCCCTGCTTGGCTAGGTCGCACTCTGACGGTTGCACCAGGAGCTTCTCGTTAGGATCACGAAGTATCCGAATCAGGTTGGAGCTAGAGCTCTTTGAATGCGTGATATAATTGCTGCATAGACTGAATGAATCACCAGTTGGCGGTGTTACTATATCGGCGACAACGGATCGAATTGTTTTGTTTCACGACCGATAGTCGGTGAATGCGTAGGCTAGCTTATAGGTTATCATTGCAAGCGGTGAACTTTCCGTCGTACCCCGATACCTATCCATTGCTATACGGTAGGAGTTCTGCTACAACATTGAAGCTGAAAAAACAAGGACAACACCGGATGCTAACCCGGCAACGCAGTAGCACGGACTCGCTCCAGCTGAACAAGCATGTACGATGACAATCAGTTTATGAAGGCTGGCCACAGTGCGTGCGGAGTATCATATCAAAGGGTGACTCGCGTAGATTCAATTAGGACAAC
Organism: Ceratobasidium sp. 395; assembly: GCA_019616345.1. Taxonomy (NCBI): domain Eukaryota; kingdom Fungi; phylum Basidiomycota; class Agaricomycetes; order Cantharellales; family Ceratobasidiaceae; genus Ceratobasidium; species Ceratobasidium sp. 395. The sequence continues at coordinate 6,315 of WSTH01000523.1, forward strand.
TGTTTTCCGCTCATCGTATGGAATGACACATAATAAATATAGCGGCGATTGTAGAAACATGACACGTGTTCATCCCGAGCAAGGTGGGTGTCGCAAACTGCGACGCTCCTCAAGTAGAAACCTCATGTGATTTATCTTGTGTAATTTACCGATGTAAATTATCTGTAAATTACCGCGCCCCGGTGACGAGATTTTTGACAAAGGTGACACGAACTGCATAATCAGCTTAAGCGCCCAACCTTTGGTCCAGGAACATAAGATGCGGAATCGTCGGGACATACTTGTCCGCTCGTTTGTTCGCACACATGTGCTAGGGTTCTTCGTCTATGTCCGGTCGCAATGCTGTGGGCTATTGCATAAAGGGACAATTTGATTCGGGCCTCCGGTAATGTGACGGTACTCGATGGTAAGCACTACCGTATATGCGTGCTCATGTCAATCCAAAGGCGAGCTGCAAGTATGAAACAGATATCAAGCCAAGTCCCAGTACGCCCGCTCGCTTCCAAGACCTGCCATAGTAGGCTATTGCTTCAGCAGCAGGAGGTGGGAGCTGATTACAGGGGAGAAGAAGTTGATAATCCCGCTGATCAGTTTGAAAGTGAGCCTAGCCAGCCGGACCCTGAGCTTCGTGCTAAACACAATCTGAAGAAGTCTGCTAGCCAGTTGAGTGTGCTTCAAACGGTCAATCTCTAGTCCCCTCACTTGACGAACATTCAACCCGTGCTCGAGTACTCGATGCTAGGGGTGATATCGACGCTGGGCTCTCACGATCACGAGTGGTTAGGTGAAGCCGCGCCGCGCAGCGGCGCCCCCGCGGCGGATGCATAGTAAAGCGCGAGGGTGGGCGAGAACCACCTCGCGACGGACACAAAGTGTAAAGACGAATACCACAATGAACAATAAAGAGTCGTCATAGTCGAAGGTCAAACGTAGTGCAGTACGAATCAGAAGGCGTTGCATACAGGCCACAGTTGAGTCCAAAGTAACACTAAGACCGAGAAACAAACGAGAATATATCGAGATTGAAGAAGACAGACGTGTACAGCGGCGACAGATATGCGACCGAGACAGGGAGGCATATATAAAAAAGGGAGGGAGCGGCGGGTAGCGCGCAAATGTTAGCACTAATGTTTGTAGGCGCGAAAAAAAACCTGAGACGACGGCGCAGCCGTCGTCTAGACGGGCTCTACTCACCTAGCGCGCAAAGAGGGAGGAGATCGTACGGTACAGTGGTCCTACCCTGCCGCTTATCTACGCGCCGGTGAGTCAGCGATTCGATGTGTCGCGGAAACATAAGAGATCGACCCACGCTAATCAAACCAAAAAACGAGATCCCAGTTCCCAAAGGATATCGTGCAAGGCCGTGCATCCTTTGGGAACTGAAGCTATGATAAGCGCGGATCATAAAAAGCTTGATGGGTCTGAAGGGACGAAAAAACTAGAATTAACGGAGCGGAGCGTGTTCTCGTAGAACTCATAGGCGGCTGATACAAGTTCGGACAGCATGGAATAGCCGGAGGTACAAGTCGTAGACGAGAGGAGATGAAGCAACCGAATGGCTAAGTTGGTTCTCGTTTGTGGACGAAGGACTAGCTGAGTATGTCAGCTGCTGGAGTGGAGTGCGTACGCAGTCCCCCGTTCAGTCACTCCTGATTCACCCTCAAAGCCGACTCAAGTTAAGCAGACGCCGTCGTAAGTGTCGAAATTAGCGCTGAATCGTCGGACACGAAGGCTCCCGCAGTCATCCTCTATCGGCTTTCTGTCAAATCAGGTATCATGGTGAGGTGTCGATCAGCTTGAGCTGATAGGAATATACTCCTCGTGCCACCGACGGACTCGTATTGGTTTAACTCGCCCTGCTCATTCATGGTGTGAATTACGGACGTCTGCTTACCGTAGCTATGGTAAAATTTGGTGGCCGATTTGAGGATTGATGATTGATTGAGGTTTCTGTCGAGCTGTGCTAGGCGCCTACACGGCCGCCTGTTGGCTGGCTTAAATCAAGCTTGGTGCCTGGCGGATTGGAAACCAACCCGTCACCTGACTAAACGGCAGGTTGAGGTGCCTACATGGATCCCAGCCAGCAAGCTCCAGCTGGACTCCAGCTAGGTACCAGGTTTGAGACCAGAAGTTCACTAGACGTTGCCAGAACGTCGCCGCCACACGGGATCATAATAAACATGTACAAATAAAACCTGGTGTTATGTCACGACCAGGCGTGCCAAGAGCCCCACCACATCATCGACGAGCGTATCGGCCGATTGTACCCCACAGGTATTTTTGCAAGATATTCGCATTGGCGCATAAATGAGAGAAAAATAACCGTCAGAACACGATATTGACCTAAATGTCAGATAGGTGCCTTGCCGCCCTGGTCAAGTACAGCATGGTAGCGGTTTTGACCAGCATACTAGCCTCCTCAGCCATATTTATCATATTCAAGCTGCGAGCTCCAGCTGGGTTCCAGCTCGGTTTTGACTTGAACCTGAATTGATTCCGGGCTGGGTTGACCCTTGAGGCGCCTACCTTATCCCCAGCGGCCCGAGCGCTGGCCGTGTAGCGCTGAAGGGTCCGGCCTAATTAATCGTCCAAACGTCGTGGCGGCGCGTGACTGGACACAGTTCTTTACAAGTTCAATAACACTCCAGGTGGGTACGCTTATTAAAGGCGCTGTGCAATGTTTCTGCTACCGACTCCGCTCCATCGTGGCATCGGGCCACTTGTGCATAGCAAAGAGTACTGGTTGACGTTGTTCAGAGGCAGCCCAGCTTATCTCGAGTTACTGCGTAGCTTGGAAACAACGGTACACATTTGTTGTTTTCACCTAAAATACGCGCTTCCACTTTTGACACAGAGCAACTATCAATATAAAATGGTGACCAATACGTATCGTGTATGTGAGACATAAAGGGGCTAGGATGAGAAGAACTCCACTTGAGGAAAGCAAAAGGAGTAGAGTGTAGTAATTGAGGAAACAAATAGCACTACGCTTAACCAAATAACGCATCTTTATCATCCCCTGGCGGCGGCCCAGTCAGCTCGACATGACCCTTTTCATCCATTTCGGCATGCTCCGTCGACACCTCAATACCCTCCGCCTTGAGTTCAGCCTCCTCCGCCTGCGCCAAACCAAGCCTATCCCGCGGCAGCCAAATAACTTGCTGCGGCTCGATTGCAGCCGGGTGCGTAAAGTCCTCCGGCCCATCGTTCCGCTTGCCCGCCTCGCCAACATTCTTTCCATAATCTTCGTTCTTGGGCTTCATATGCGCGTACTGCTCGTGCTCGACGCGATCCCTCTCGAGCTTGTCGAACTTGGCTTGTTGTTCGGGCGTGAGCGGATCTTGATCGGTACCGTTGGTCCTGAGCGGGCGTTTGCCTGATAGCTCAGACGACCGACGACCGAAATCGCGTTCTTGGAGTTGGTCCTCGTTGCGAACCTCGTCGTCGTTTTGAGAGTGGTGCTCGTGGGGCATGCCGAAGGATTTGTGGGCGAGAGTGAGGGGAAGTGGGTGGGTGAGTGGGGCGTAGGACGAGCGGATAATTAGGTTGACCCCGATCTGTGCGATTCGTTAGTAATATACGAGCGAAAATGAAACGAAAGACTCACAGTAAAAGCGATCAAAACGACCATCAATGCGCCTTGTGGGATAGCCGACGCCTTATTGTTCTGGTCGCGCGCAAGGAAGAACAAAGCCGCCATGCAAATCTGTTGGATATATAATCCGACAAACACGTGCTGCATGGCCTTCGGGAAGAATAGGCCTACATTCGTGCGTCAGTCTTCTAAGTATGGAAGACCCAAGAAGTGCTCACCTCCCGTATCACCCGCCTCGGGTTGTCCCATCTGCCAGAGGAACAGATATTTCCATACGTTATAGAACAAGAAAAATGAGAGGCAGATAAGCCCGTTGATGATAGGCGAAATAATCGAGTATCTGTTACACAAGTCAGCATCAACAAACGATTGATTAAATAGGCGAAGAAGGTTGAAGGAACGGAAGCGAGCGAGCTGAAATGAGCAAAAAAAAAGGTGATCGAGAAACGGAGCAAACGAAGGCATAGGCGAGCAAGCAAGCAAGCATACTCACGTGATACCAATAACCGTAATCAATGACATGGCGGGGAATAGCGTTCCCCACGCTACGTTCCTCAACGTATATTTAATATTATAGATTGACCTTGGTGTGCTACAACCCTGACGATTAGCAACCTTCCCCCTATCCCCTCGATCCGTTACTTACCTCCCGAGAATGTACAACTTGACATAGTACAAGATCAGCGGAACCGCCTGCAGTAGCCCTCCAGCGCTCCCAGCAAGACCCTGCAAGATCGCATACGTCAAGAAGAAGGTCGACGCTTCGGGAAGCTTTTGCGCGAGGGTCGTCGCGATCGAGCCGGGATTGTTGAGCAAGCCAGGAAGGGCGGCGATGATACCCGAGGAGATCGTAACGATAAGGAAACCGTGCTATGAGACATCATAATCAATACTCATATAATTTCAAAGGATGTAAAGAAGGAAAACTTACAACGACCTGGAAGATGAAATATCTCGTCATCAAGGAAAGCTCCACTGCAGTTCGGCGCGGGATGCCCTCGAATCGAGCCAATAGTCGAAGAACAATCGGCAGCAACATCATCAAAATGGCGAGACCAACAGGCGGCAAGACACCGGATATGATACCAACGACGACTTGCGGGAGCTTGCATAGCCATTGCAACCATCGATAGCGTACGCAAAGTTGAGACACGTTTGAGATGATACCCACGAATGCCACTAAACGAGTGGTAAGCTCGAAGATGATTTCGAAAAATGAGAATAGATCACTCACCAGGGATAGTCCAAAATATAATCAAAGCAGCCGTCGCAGCATAGCTGATGACCCGCCGAATCCTCGCCTCGTACGGATTAATGCCCAAGTTCCCCCAGATCACGTCCGCAGGGGCAACCTCGGTGTACTTTTCTGCCATCCGATACGGCTCGTTGTGGACAGTGATCTGCGCCGCAATATGCGCTCCGATTTGCTGGTTGAACAAGATAAATGCCGAGTTGAGTGGCGGGTAGTTTTCCTCCATATCGACGCCAGGATTATGTCTATCGTCCGCAAGCTTTTTTCGTCCCTCCATAAGTTCCCTATCAGCCTCGACAACTTCCCTTCGAGCCCACTCAATCGTATCGACCTTCTTTCCCATAAACGGAAGCCCGAACGGAAGCCATTTGAACGGCGGGAGGCGGTGCGTTGGACGTTGGTCACGAGGAACGAGCCGATCGGCAAGGTGCGGGGAAGACTCGACGTCATCAGGCACAACGGGTTTAATGCTCGTTGTGTCCTTGCCTTTTTTGGTGGCCTTGGCAAGGGCGTCATCGTGTTGTCGGTGGAGCTTGTTGGCGATCGCGACGAGTTTGAACTCGGCGGTTTCGAGCTTCTTGGAGGCGGCCAAGCGTCGATCATAAACATCCGGCAATTCTTTGAGATCGCTTCATGACGAAATGAGATAGAAAATCGAACTGATGATCTAGTTGGACATACCGGTTCAGCCACACCTTCTTGACACCGCCTGGTACATGTTGGAACAGTTGCGCCAACGCCTCCTCGTCTAGGAACTTGCGAGGCACACCTGTGATCAGAACGGTGTTCGCCTGGGCCGAACTTGAATGAATCGGGTCAACAAGATGACGATGACGAGTCGCAGCAAAATTGCGCATCTCTTTTTTGACGTTGTACATGACCCAGAATGTGAGGAACCAGGCGAGAACGAGGTGCGCGGCGTAACGGACTTGGCGATCTTGTGGAATGTTGCCAAAAGTGAATTGGTCGAGGCCGTCTTTGTTCTTCAGGCCGACAGAATCGACAGGGAGGAGAACTGCCCACGAAATGAGCCTAGAATAGTATAAGCAACTAGTGGGCGAGGGGGAAAGGGGACGAACTCACCAGATAGGAAGAAAAACACGAACCATCATGCGTAGATAACGCACGAAGAAATAAGCATCCATCCCGTTTTGTTGTTGTATATCCTTGTGGTCAGCTTTGAAGATGGAAACCGGCCACGAGAGAAGCCCATCTCCCAGCGGGCGCTGTCGTTTCCTGCATCCCGAATCGTATGAGCCAAAGTCTCAAAATTGGATTACATACTTACCCCTCAGGCAAAAACCTCGCACGAGGCTCATAAATTGAAGGAAAACTCCTCCGGATAACCGTAAACGCGAGTATCTCGACGCCAAATATTGCAGCATTTAGCACGAGCGCAGTCACAAACGACGATGTCGAAGCCGACTTGGCCTTCTCTTCTGTCGCCCTACCCGTTAATCGTCAGTAAAAGCCATAAGAGTGACCTGCAGTACATACGACATGGTGAGAGGGAGTGAGATGAATGTTGTGACGCTGGGTCCATTTAAATAATTTGGCCTTGACGTTTACATCCGACGCGGTTTGGTTACGTCACCCAATGAGATCACCTCCCCATCCCGGTCGTCCTGAGGCGATCGAGCTGCGCCGTATCCGGGTGCAGTCGTTCCGATGTTATGCGTCTACATGCGCAGTGTGTTTATGTCGATAAATTCACTTATATGAGGAGATCGGCAGGGGGAAGTGGGTGATCAAATCTAGACCACACAGCCTTGAGTGTCGCTCCGACCGACTTTGACTGCGCTTTATGACAGCTGGGAAGATGTGATTGCATCTATGCTAGAGGATCGACAGGGGTTAGTTTTAAATAATCGACGTGAGATGCGAATTTTGACAACACAATTTGGACATAGTTGACAGCGCAGTTTCGCAGACCGGAGAAGTTCGTACGAGGGCGATAGCTGATTATGACGAGCCGAACAGAATTATCCTAGTTAATAACAGCTCGCTTTCTCGTATTTAACTATACTAAACGTACCGGGGCCTCCTACATATCCATGCTCCTCATAAAAATCCCTTTCAACTCTCTCGGCTCTCATAAACGCACCTTCCGCTCCCTAGCTCAGCTTGCTCCCATAACCAGAGCACCGGCACATTAGAGGGCGGTATAAGTATAGCTGGAGCACTCTCCAGCCAAAAGTAAAGCGCCTTTCTCGAGCATTCACCAGATTATTCGTCAAACCAGTTATCGCAACGAGGTGCCGAGTAATTCAAGTCTAAGGTTGTGTCGACGCCAAACATCTCATCAAGCCACAAGCCCCATATAGTCCAGCCCAAGATGTCTCCTAGGCAAGTAATGCGCACTAGCTAGTCTACAAACGAGAATTCGCCTTGCGCTTGACATAAGCCGGAAGTCAAAGGACTAGACCATCATTGCGTGCCAACTGACTCATCGCGAAATCCATGGAGAGACTACCAGCAGATGTAGGTGCGCAGAAATAGACTCCTCAGTTTCAGAAAGAAAGGAAAATCACAAGTAGGGGATTCCGTTTGGGTAAATCGACATGTATTCATACACCCAGCTGTATCTTCAGTAACCAAGAAGCGGAATGGAGTCGGTCAATGACAGCCATTTACAGCACTCACTAGTATAGCCATTTTGAGCTCGTCGAAAGATGCAGTCGTCGTATAGGGGTTGGCCGACAAGTTTGATGAAGGGACTTAGTTGATGGACTGGTTCACATGGGACAGATCCACGTGACCTCCGGCAGTTTTCAGCTCGTCCTCGGCTATCATCCGCCCTGCATGGTTATTTCAATAATAAGATGAATCTGGCATACTTCTCAGTCTGGTCTGCTCCATCTAAGTTGCGAACTAGGCTCGGTGTTATCTAGGCCTGTGTTGGTCGACACCACAAGAGTAAACTCGCGCTCCGGCGCGGTTCGTCGCCTCCCAATAGTGTCTTCGCTTTTATGTGATAGACGGAACCGCCTGATATGACCGGCTTATGGGCATATGACCGTGAAGGATCCGTTTTCAAGCATTATCCAGTCTCGAAGTATTGTCATTTTTATCCCGCACCAACTAACCTTTTGGTTCGTCGCTAGGCGGCAAGGTATCCGCCTTCATGCGTCGATATACATATCCTTTCTCCTGATCGGCGGAAACTTTTGGATATGGTATGGTTGAATGCTTGCATAGTGTGGGAAGCTCCGTGAGGTAACACTCAACCAGGTAAGGCAGTTGCCCTCAACATACAAGTTCGAGAAAATTTCACACAATCCTTGCCACAGGCTAGGCACACTCCGAGGCTGTCATGCAGGCTCAAACATAAGTTAAATGCCAAAGCGCCGTGGCTGACTTTCTGGTACGCCATCTCATTATGTAAAGCTAGTGAGCATCCCAGGTCCCCACTGAGCAATCGTTTCGTTTAACATATCTTTATATCCATTATCTTTGTTTTCAAACCTTATTTTATAGGGTGGTTACCAAACATTCTCGGCTATCGTCCGAACGCCGATTTTCAGAGTCGCCGTTCGGACCGGGTTTATTGGTTAAGAAACCCTCGGCGAATATCTTGGAAGCGGCCATTTGATACTCTTGGTTGGAGTCTCGCGTCCATCTAGTGTTGTTCACCAATGATGATGATACGTAGCTTGATGGAAACTCCCGAGCATGCAGAAATAATGGTGTTTATATTCTCCTTGCGCCTGACGTGGATTGGCTCCTTTTTTGATATCTGCCATTGCTCGGTGTTTTCGACATTGCAGAAGTGGATACGATCAATCGTCCCTAGCGTTCTCTAGCGCCCGTTGACCCTGCGTCTTCCACCACCTCCCGGAATAGGCAGGCGATCACACTTCTCCCGTGATTGGCAACCATGGCTTGATCTCAACCATTGCTCATTCTCTTCTTTGCCACGACCTGTGTTCTCGACAGCCATGATCCCAGCTCGCCCACAACTGTTCTTCGTTCTTACACTCTCGTTTTTCGCCCCACGGGTGTGTTCACAGCAGGCTGTGTCGCGCGTCGTGGACGATTCTTACGCCTTCGATCTCAACACTCGTTTAGACGGAATTCAATACTCGCCCCAATGGTACACCGAAAACTACGACTCTAATCGTCAACAAGGAACGTTGCATACAAGCATCCGTTCAGGGTCAAATTTTGTCTACTTTTTCCAAGGTCGCTCGCTACGCTCTCTTGCTCGGATGTCTAAGCTGACGATGGATGTAGGTAGCGCGATATACTATTACGCCGACAGAGACGTCCCTCACGGCTCAGCTCGCGTTTCGCTGGACAACGATGAGCAAGGCGTAATAGTCAACTCTAACGCTTCGTCCCTACAATACCAGCAACTTCTCTGGAAGGCGACTAATCTGGGACCAGGAGACCATCAGCTTGTGATCAGCCACGCGGGCGCTGATGGGGAATATATTGGGCTAGACTATCTTCTGTGAGATCTGCTCGTAGTGTGAATTGGTTTGTGTGCAGACTGACCACCCACCAGTGTTGAGTCCAACCATGGATTTGCCCCGGAATCTGCAGGGCCGTAAGTATTTTGGGCGCTTGGGATATGATTCGAACTCACGATCGTGATTCTCCTAGGGCTGCCTCGGTCGTCCCGGCTGAAGCCGTGTTTGTTGACGATGCCGATTCTCAATTGAGTTACTCGCCAGGCTGGGATCCTGTCCTACCTTCAGAACAATGGGCGACCTATTTCAATAACACCATGCATCGTACCAACACTCCAGGCGCTTCGGTTACACTTCGGTTTAATGGGACGGCTGCTTGGTACTTTACGGACTTGCAACCCGTGCACGGCAAGGTGAACATCACAGTTGACGGCGAGAAAAGTTGGATTGTATATGGGAACACGGGCCAACAGGTGAGAGCATAGACACTCACTTTTATTCATCATGATACAATATCACATAAAACCTAGATGCAACAAAGGATGCTCTGGAACATCACAAACCTACCGTATGGCGAGCATAATGTGACTGTTACACACCAAGATGCTGCCGGTACCTACGCGACACTCGACTTTTTCAGGTCAGTAAAAAGTCTGATACCATCATAGAACTGAGTGAAACTTAGAGTTCTCAGGTATCTACCGGGGTATGCGCATACAACCTGCATACAAAGGATTGTAAATAACGCTCTGTGTGTTGTAGCACCCCTCCGACTCCAAACCCGTCGAAGTCCTCTACTCCGATTGGCGCTATTGTTGGCGCGGTTATTGGTGGCCTCATTCTTCTACTATTGGCCGGATTTGTCTGGTTTTGGCTACGCCGCCGGCATAATGCCAAAGGTAGCGACAGTCGATCGTATTTCGATCGAGACAGTCCAACACTACCCCCTTTACTCAACCCTCCTCAAACCACCGACTACGGTTATGTAGCTCAACCTTTTAGCGTGCACCCAGTGACAAATTCAGGGATATCCTTTAGTCTGAGTGAATCAATGAGTCAGGGTATGATATTTGTTTCTTGTCTCGATTTTATGTTTCATAGTGATTTGGTGGTTTTAGTTCCGACGCATACAGGGACGGGAAAAGGTCAATCAGTCACAGTCTCAAATACTCTTTCCTCACTTCCCACCGAGACAATTTCCTCGCCTCCCATGTCAAGGCTCAGTTCCGACTGGACGCAAACTGGGAGTGAGCGCGGGGTAGACGACAGGCAATTGGATGCCCCACCTGCCTATAACTGACTTGCTGAGTCTGATGGTCGTGACCAATAATCATGTATGAGCTACATATTACAAACTTATTAGGGGTTGAAGTGCCTATCCACTCTTTGTGGCCGAAAGAGAGGGTCGCCGGGAGTGGTGGATATACTAGTATACACAGAAAAAGTAGCACGGAGTCGCTTGAGGAAAACAAGTCTGACGCACCAGATATATTTGGCGCACCCTCGTTGAAGAATCAGTCGCATTATGAGGGTCAGCCATAGTACTGAAAAACACGCTAGCTAACTTTTGTCTTGAGGGCTCGAGCCTCGGGTGGTGCTAATGGATGATGGGAATTCATCACGTGCCCCCTCGGCGTACTCTTCCTTTCCACATCGAGCGAGTTTCGTAATTCCGAGAGATTATCGTGAGGCTACCCCAGAACTCTCCCACCACGCGTGGCTAATCCTCGAGGTCATTTTCGACTGCGCATGAGGTGGAATAGCATTCTTGCGCTCGGCGTTCATCATCCTCAGTCTCGCCATCTCGTGGACTAGGCTCCCGTGTAGTTTAGAAATCGCCACCAGTTATACCATTCTCATCGCCGGTACTAGAGCTCCATTCGATTGACATGGCATACCGAAGTCTTGCATCTTATGACATTCGTGACGCAGCTCTTCATGAAGACACGATGTTCTATCCTAGTAGCGCAAGGTCATTCCTAAGTGGAATCAATATTGGATCCTTATCTCTTGTAGAAGCAAACGGCGAGTATCATGTTGCTCGATAGTTCATTGTATAGCTGTTCTTACAACTACTTGATACCAGCACGTACTGAGTCGTGAGCCCAGTTTCCGTTTCGCCCCTGTTTGCCACCCCTCACCTGTTTATCAAGGAGATCTCGCACAACCCGCCGCTGTTCTATTTGTCTAGAAGATGACCGTTCCACCTCGCTCTGCATCCCCACCCCTCGCTGCACTCACTCGCGATGTATCTGCAGCACCTGTCGCACGATTTACCTCAAGAATATGGTCTGCTCAGGCGGACTTACTCGTATTTCGTGTCCCCAGCCTGGATGTCGGCAAGTGTTCACCGACGCGGAAGTTGGGCGTTGGGGGGATACGGAGACCAAGTCAAGGTGAGTTTTATCATAGAATCTACCAAGGTTACAACCACCAAATCGGCTATCAGACTTAGATTTCTCTCCGAAATTCGTGGCCGAATCGACCCGTTTAATACTCCATCTCCGCAAACACAGCAAACCCGCCCGCCGCTTCGAGATAAGCGCGCGGACGAACGCGCGTCACGGGAATATATCAAATCGAACACGAAGTCGTGCCCCAAGTGCAGAGCCCCGGCATGTTCTTTTGTCTGCTCGCGAAATGAACTAGGTTTTGACGCCAATTTTGGCAGATCGTGAAAGCTGGAGATGGATGTGATCATATGAAATGTACGTCATGTCGCGATGACCATATTGGATTGGATTAACAACCGCTCGCCGGAGTAGGTGCGCCACCAGGAGGATGTGGTTTCGAGTTGTGAGTTTGCGGTTGCTTTTGCGTTTGAAATCTTATTGAACTGGATGCAAAAGCTGCTGGCTTTGTCTCTGTGACTTTGAGCCAGTGCGTCGCGACGGAAATCACCGACACAAGGAAGGGTGCAAACACTGGCGCTCACTGTCTGGTTGAAGCTCAGAATCTAGTTGCAGGGGCCGAATGTCTTGTTTTTGTTTTCATAGCTGGTTCTAACTTGAAAGAAAATAAACGATTGGAAGTATAGTTGCTCAGCGGACTTTGGTAGTCGTTGTCATAAAATGAGGAACAATTAAGATTCAATCAACCGATTGTAGGTTCATCTACTCAGGTACCTAGAACCTACTATCTAGTATGATACTTATGGGTGGGAATAATACAGATTTCATGAATCATTTGTATCATCTCTGAAGTGGAGCGCATGTATGCCAAACCAGAGTGCGCAGAGCTACTCAGTAAATGCATGATTTGTGAGACGGGAGCCTAGAGTTTACTGTAATTAGCTTGGAGCCGGAACAGTTTTCCACACAAAGCAAATCAGAACATATCTCAACTCAAGTGGCTAGGGTTTTGAAACGCTCGTCATACATGCTATCAAAATGTCTAGAGCTGCATGGAGCATCGAGATGTGTTGTCATTTAGCTCACACGGTCCAAAAGTAGAGATGCGCCAATTGCGTGTATCCTTGGTGGCTTTCAGTTTCGGCGGGGCCGCCAGCCTCGTTTAAGATCGCAGGATTCTGGTAGTCGCAAAGCGCACGGTTAGACACAAACACAACTACAACAGGCTCAACGGTGGGCAGAAACTTAGGCTTTATTCGTGCCGGACCTCCCGGAAAAAGAGTTTGTCAAATTATTGGGTACAGTTCTTTCATCCCAAATCTATTGTCCAACCTGAAGGTTTTCACGGGCTACTTGGAATGTTGACCGCGCGTGGCGGTTTGAGATTCGCGGTTTTTGAGTTCGCCTGCATGAAGAGCGTGCTGGTAGAATGTGAGAGGCAGCTTATAACACGTAGTGTGCAATTGATAACCCAAGCATAATTTGATGATCCAGCATCCAAATCAGCCGCCACGCGCCACGCGGATTTGCACGTGACCTTGTCAGGTGATTTTATTTTTGCAAAACCTGCGTCAGCAGTTGGTCTCCGCTGCCACTGCCAAACATAAGTCATATATAGGAGCAATATCTATAGCTTGGTGTACTATGCAGAGCTCGTGGAGTCTGTTTGGCAAAAACTACAAAACGTGCTTGAGAAGCCTCAGTGTGTATTCTTGGATGGCATCTTCCCGGCCGCCGAGTAGGTACTAATCTTTAGATACGTACTATCAGCTCGGTAGCCAAACCCGGTCACGAGTCTATCCTCAAATGTCTTCTTCTCCACCCAAAATATATTGACACGTAAGCATCGGACTCATCACCAATCACCTAACCAAACGCATCTTCTCTGTAGAAGTTGGACCGAGGCTTCTCGGCCTCCGAATAAGAATTGCAACTAGCTTCTTCGACCTTGAGTGAGCGAGCCGAGGGCGCACAACATGGCGTCAGTCTCCTCGTTTCTCCACGGGATATTGATCCTCGACCGGCATATAAATTGCTCTCGTGCTCCCTCTTTCGCGGTCATCCCAAGCTCTCTTTGACCTTTTAGTATGCCTCTGCTTACGTTTCCCTCCTCATCGTTTACGGATGTTACATCCACCGTATCAGGAGCTCGTACTCTGTGTCTGCTGGTGCTCCTACTGACGGTGCTAGCATTCGTTTTCAGCCGTCACAACAGAGCATCTAGTCGCGTCTTACTACCACCTTCGCCTCGTCAACACTGGTTTTGGGGTAACAAGCTTTTTCTAAACAGTTCTTACCGTCATGTGCTGCTGGGAGGACAGCTTAAACAGGAGCTTGGTGAGCAATTGAGTCGCATGATATACCAGCTCCTGACCGCTATGAGTATAGGCGATATTATCAGTTTGGTCACTCCATTCCACACGAGGATCATTGTCAACACATCTGAGCTTGCGTCAGAACTTCTTGATAAGCAAGCAGCAGCCACATCAGACCGCCCACGGGAGGTAATGGTAAATGAGATGTGAGTTCCTTAGTGAAAGCACGGTCCTAGTTCTAAATCAGCCGTTTTAGCCTTGGATGGTCAACCTCAGTGGGGTTTCATACACATAACGAGCGACATAAAAAGCTACGAAGGGTTTTAGCATCAGCTCTTCACCCTTCAGCTGCACGATCCTATGCGTCTCAACATCTCGATAGCACGCACGATTTACTCCGCAGAGTTGTTAACGACCCTGCGAACTTTATGGGATCCCTCATCGATGTCGTTGGCGAATTTATCCTCCGGCTAGCGTACGGCTACAAGGCAAAGAAAAATGATCCTCTGCTCAATATGGTTCGCGAAGCAATGGATTGCATGGGTAAAGCAACGTCCACATATTTCCTGGTCAACGACTTCCCAATTTGTGAGGATATCCATCTTGTGATCCCTCTAGGCTAGCATTCATCCACTCTACCGGTTTTTTTTTAGTAAAACACATACCAGCTTGGTTTCCTGGGGCTAATTTTCAGAGATTTGGTCAAGCTGGACGAGCCCTCCGAGATCGTTATGCAAATGAACCGTTTGAGACTGTGTTCAATCAGGTGGTATGTGCGTTCATTCCAACTGAGCGTGATCCTTAGGATCGATAAATTTAATATTTAGAGGCGAGGTCGAGTCGAGCGTCCATCGTACACCTCTCAGCTACTTGAAGCAAAAGGCGGCGACAAGGCTAGTCAAAGCGATATTGACCTTGTTAAGTGGACCGCTGCGTCGATGTTTGCGGGTAAGCACGCTATACTCGGCAACGAATATTATTAGACTAATTGGATATGTTAGCCGGTTCTACAACAGTAAGTTCAGCTTACCCTCTGTCTTCTTATGCTCAGCTACTCTCTCGGTAGACTGTGTCGGTTATTTCTGCTTGCTTCTTGATGCTATCGCTGCATCCGGAAGTTGTAAAGACGGCTCGGGCCGAAATCGATTCAGTAATTGGACGAGAACGCATTCCGACACTTGGCGACCGAGAATCTCTTCCGTATGTAGATGCAGTTCTTCAAGAAGTCATGCGCCTGTGTCCCGTCGTGCCACTTGGTACGTCTGCCAGACTCTATGAACGCATATATATGCTCTTTTAACATTCGCCTACCGAGAAGGTTTGACCCATCGAGCAACCGAAGATATTGAATTTCATGGGTATCATATTCCCGAAGGTTCCAGTATCAACGCCAACATTTGGTAATAAAAACATTTAGTTAATTGAGCCGACAAATATCTGATCTCCGAACACTGCAGGGCAATTTTGAGGGACCCCAGACATTACCAAGCCCCTCAAACATTCGACCCCACACGTTTCCTCAAGCCCGTACCCGATCCAGACCCTCGCAAGTACATTTTCGGCTTCGGGCGGCGCATTTGCCCGGGATTGCATGTAGGTAATAATAGCACGTGGATCATGTGTGCGGGGATACTCGCTACTTTGGACGTTAGGCCTAGTCCGGAGGTGTTGGCTAAGGTCGCTGCAATCGGGGGTCGGAATTCGGAGCGGCTTCACGAGCTGTTTGTGCCTTACGGGCTCGGGTGAGTGGACCGATTCTCAGGGTTCACCTCAAGCTTAACATTTCATGTCATAGCGGTGATCCTCTACCGTTCTCATGCAGTATTTCGCCTCGTGATGAAGTTGCGGAGGCCACGATAAGGAATAGCGCAGTCTGACTTGGATGAGACGATCAAATATGCCAAGTTTAGGATGGTGCTTTGTAACCACACGCTTCCGAAAATGTGTTTGAGATGAACGTCTTCAATTACTGCGGTTGTCAAAAGTTCGTGCCGATCAAAAAATAGCCGCCGAAGATTCAAAAACGGTATTTCAGCTAAATCTCGGGAGCGAGAGCGGCTACCAGAAATGTAAATACATAGTCGTACTCAGCTAATTTATGCGAACGTTTCAATGTATATATGACCTAAATAGCGATACTTTTGCCTGCACACCCAGTCAAGGGGGGTATACCCCTAAACGTAAAGCAACTGGAAGAAGCAAGTAGAACCTGTATCAGCGAATCGCTTATTGTACATCATACGAGTGTGTGTGCAAAATTTCACAGACTTAGCTTGC
>WSTH01000524.1:0-22493 GCA_019616345.1 Ceratobasidium sp. 395
AACATCACCATCAAGAACCGCTATGCGCTGCCCCGTCAGGATGAGCTGATTGAGAAACTACGCCATGCCAGGATCTTCACTAAGCTAGACCTGAGACAGGGCTACAACAACATCAGAATCAAGGCTGGAGACGAGTGGAAGACCGCATTCCGCACCAAATATGGCCACTTTGAGTACTTAGTCATGCCATTTGGTCTTACAAACGCTCCCGCGGTGTTCCAGCGCTTCATGAACGACATCTTCAGGGATATACTCGACGTCTACGTGATTGTGTACTTGGATGACATCCTGATCTTCTCCAATAACCGGGAAGATCATGTCAAGCATGTGACAGAAGTACTCAAGCGCCTGCAACAGCACCAGTTGTTCTGCAACCCTGACAAGTGCTTCTTCTTTGTCACTAAGGTTACCTACATCGGCTTGGTCATCACCCCTGACGGCATATCAATGGAAAAGGACAAGGTCAAGGCGATCATGGACTGGCCTGCACCCCGAAATGTGAAACAGGTACAGAGCTTCTTAGGATTTGTCAACTTTTATCGGCGCTTCATCAACAACTTCAGCTCTATCGCCCGGTCCCTGCACAACCTGACGCACAAGGATCAACCCTGGGTCTGGGAAGATGCTCATCAATTGGCTTTTGAGACAATCAAGGCTGAAATATGCAAAGAACCCGTGTTAGCTCACCCTGATGAATCACAACCCTATATTCTGGAGACCGACGCATCTGGAACGGCCCTGGGCGCGGTGCTTTCTCAACAGCAGTCTGATGGACGCTTACACCCTATTGCCTTCCTATCCTCTAGCTTCTCACCGGCTGAACTGAACTATGACACCCATGATAAGGAACTCCTGGCTATTTTGCGCTCCTTTGAGCACTGGCGCATATTCCTGGAGGGTACTGAACAGCCTGTCACGGTGCTCACGGATCATAAGAATCTGGAATACTGGAAAGAAGCTAGGACCTTCAACAGAAGGCACGCTCGCTGGCACCTGTTTCTAGCGTCCTACAACTTTGTGATTGCACACCGGCCCGGGAAACAGTCTGAGAAACCGGATGCTTTATCAAGGCGCGCAGATCATGCTGAAGGGGAGCCGGAGCCTCAGGTGATGCTCCCTGAAGCGGTGTTCCTCGGCTACGCTGCCAAAATTTCTGGTTCCATGATGGATCAAATCAAGGATGCTCTACCTGACGACCCTAGTCTTGAGCTTGTGATCTCCGCCGCCTCTGACCCCGAGTCCCTGCCTAAGACTGTTGCTGCCAAGTTTAAGGACTACACAATGGAAGACGGCCTGCTGTTCTACCAAGGCAGGGTTGTTGTTCCTGATGAGCCTGAGCTTAAACAGGAGTTGCTGTCCCATTTCCATGACACACCGGCCGCCGGACATCAGGGACGTGCCAGAACCCTGGAGCTAATATGTAGACACTACTACTGGCCGGCAATGAAGTTCCAGGTCAACCGCTACGTGGACTCATGTGAGATCTGTCAAAGAAGTAAAGGCCAGGAGAAACACTTCGCTCTGCAGCCCCTTGCAATTCCTGATGGTCCCTGGGAAGATGTCTCATATGATTTCATCGTCAAGCTGCCAAAGAGCAAAGGCATGGACAGCATACTAGTGGTTGTGGACAGGTTCTCCAAGATGCTGCACTTGATCCCGTGCAAGGAGACTGCCACTGCTGAGGACGTCGCTGAGATGTTCATGCATTATGTCTGGAAGCTTCACGGCACTCCCAAACGCACTGTGTCTGACAGAGGATCTACATTCAACTCTAAGTTCCTGAAGGCCCTGTACAAGTCCCTGCAAATCCACCCCTCGTTCTCCACGGCCTATCACCCGCAGTCCGACGGCCAAACTGAGATCAAGAACCAGTGGGTTGAGGCATATTTGCGCTCCTTTGTCAACCACAAGCAGACCGACTGGGTGGACTGGCTCCCATTGGCTGAGTTCTGTCATAACAACTCCAGGAGCGATGCAACCGGCAAATCCCCTTTTGAGATCATCTATGGCTACTCCCCCGTCATTGACCCTTCCATGGAGCCCACAGGGATAGCTGTTGCCGACGACAGGGCTGCCGAGCTGCACAAGACAATTGAGGAGATCAAGGCCACGTTGCAATGGACACAGGAACGCTACAAGAGCGCTTACAAGGGATCTGCACCACCTGAGTTCTCACCTGGCAATAAGGTTTGGCTCCTGAGCACGCACATCACGTCGCAGCGCCCCAGCAAGAAGCTTGATCACAAGCGCTATGGTCCCTTTGTTGTTGAGGAGCGCATTGGTTCACACGCATACAGGCTCAAGCTCCCTGACACCATGAAGACTCACAACGTGTTCCATGTCTGTCTGCTCTCCCCTGTGACTGAGGACCCCCAGTTCAAGCGCACCTTCACTCCGCCACCTCCCATTGCCACTGAGGATGGTCAGGAGGAGTTCCACGTGGAGAAACTGCTTGATTGGAAGGTCCAAAACGGCGAATGGTACTACAGGGTCAGATGGCAGGGCTATGGACCGCTTGGTGACACATGGGAACCGGCTAAGGAGCTGTCTCACTTGGCAGGGCTGATACGCGAGTTCCAAGCGAACCACCCGGACGCTCCGGCGCCCGAAGACCCTGTGCCTGAGAAGCTACTACCAGTTAAAAGCAAGAGGACCAAGCCTCGTTCTAACAAGCGGAAATCCTCCCGTTTTGCACTCTTGCAAGCTGCCACTGCCCTCCTCACTGCCCAACCTGCTCATACTCATCCCTGCCACTTCTCCTGCCGACATGTCGCTGCCCCTGGACACCAACTACATCTCCAACACGGAGTTCTACCTCCAGCTCCTTCCCCAGACCCTACTCCGCTGCTTGGGCAACGACAGTGTCCTGCAGTGCACCCTGATGTCTGCCAGAATGCGCCGCGCTTGTACCTTCGCAGGCCACGGGCTTTTCGCGCACCCTACCCTCGGGTATTTGCACTGGGTCGACTTCCAGGGCCAAGACTTCCCCAAGACCCTGCGCAACGCGCCGGCGTACCGCTGGCTTCACCTCGTCACTCTCGACCCGAGGAACTTCGCCCTGCTCGCGCAGTGGCACTCGGACGGTCTCTCCTTCACTCCCTTGCCCGATCCTGTGTCCCCCGAGGACTATGCGCTTGCCATTGGCATGGAGGACCTATACCTGCAATACCCCGACGACCAGGCGCTCCCCGCTACTGTCCCCGAGGACGACCGAGCCGAGGAACCTGCCGGGCATTGGGAGCATGGGTCTGGCTCCTGGGGGGACAGGCACTGGACTGGCTGGGGAGAGCCACCCGCTGACCCTCCTTGCAACCCTGACGCCTCGAACCACTGGCCTGCCAACTCCGCCTGACAGGCCTTTGTTGGGGGGTAATGTCATGATCCTCAAATCATGACATCTCTTTTCTCTTGCCCCTCCTCCGTCAGCTCTCTGTTCCATGTGTAATGATGTGTCTTGGTCATATGCTCCCGCTTGTTCTCGCTTATTTGTTTGATTTCTCCGCTCGCTTGCTTGCCGTCGCCTTGTGCGCTTGTGCAAGCGTCGCTTAGATGTGTTTCCGTGTGCTCTTGCTTCCCGCTCGCTTGTGCTCGCTTAGTACTCGCGTAGTTGACTGATTTGTAATGATTGCAATATATAAACACAGTGAATCGTTCTGGTTAACCCCAAGAACGATTCACCTCGTCGTTTCCCCCATTCTTCACTGTGCTGAACAACATCTAAGACATTTGGAGTTGTCTAGCACTCAAAACTCTGTCTACAAGTTCACTTCCTCACGGGTTGTGACACCAGCCCAGACCTGGTTGAACCAACCTCCTTGGTGCAAATACATTTGAGCTAAGGGGGTGAATGTAAATGCCTTCAATTAAATCTTATATGTCAAAATCAGTCTAAACAGGTCTGACCCGGTCCGGGTTTTTGCCGATGTAGCCGCGCTTCCTTGCAGCCTTGGCTGCATATTAGCCATGAGATCACCTAATAGTTGCAAACTTCACAAGTATAAATGTGTATCATACTCGCCAGACTCTAGGAGTGATCACCTGCAAGATTCCGTGTCTGACACCATAGCCACCTAACAACCACATTTGCAAAATTTGGCATCTGAGAGCAGAACCACACTGTTGGATGTTGTCAGCAAAATTTTGCTTCTGAGGGCACAGCCAGCTCATTACCTGCAAGATTTTGCCCATAACAGCAGAGTCACTTTATCACACAGTGTTTGCAAGATTGGGCTCCCATGGGCATGCATTTGTGACAAAAACACTTTTGACAGTTGTATCATACCCCCCTGATGGGCGGGCTGAAGTTTTATCTGCCAGGTCCAGTGTACTGATTGTAGTTGTTTGAGGCATGTGGTTTTGAGTGGCATGTGTGATATAGTTTGAAATATATCAGCTTTTGATATGGCTTAGTCAAAGAAGCAATAGAAATTTGAAAATCTTTCTGGCTACATGGATCTTGTCTAGGTTGTGAGCCCTGAAATCCTGTCAAGTTCCATTATTTGGCTCATGCATCTTTCAATGGCCAATCAAGCATTTTTTCTATGAAGATAGGTGAGCTTATAAAGAAACAGTGGATTTATTACTGCTTAATATTGATCTTGTTCTTAAGCTTCTCTAAAGCTTTTTGCTTCTTGTCAACAAGCATTTCATCAACATCCTGGCAAGCGTCCTGCCTTCCTTCCTCTTGAATACGGGTGGTGTGTTTGTCTTGAGCATTCTGCTCCTGTGTCCTGAGCGCTTTGGGCCTGAGTGCTCGCTTTTCTTCCACCACAGTGTCAACCTTGGGTTTTTTGTACTGCCGCTTTTGGTGGGCAACCCTCCAAAACTCCCAGTACTGGCGGACCACATCTGGAACGGTGGGAGGATCTGCTTGTGGAAGTTCAAGTTTTCAACTGCATCAAAGTAGAGGCGTTGTTGGACTATTGGGGGTTTAAAAACTGGAGCTAGGGCCTGGGAAGGGACAGGCAAGGAAAACGTAGGATTGAGGAGGGGACAAGTCACAGAGTGAGGAGACTGCAACTTGCCAGTCAAATCCAAGAACAGTGGAGAACTCTTGCAGGTTGTCATGGCGGTATTTGTTTGACTACTGTGGTGCAACAATTTTGCTGAGCAAAACATCAATTGAGGCCAGTCAATATACAGGGTACGTCAAGGAGATATGCACTTACTATGAGTGGTGGTTGAAGTACACTCACTCATACAAAGGAAGCCACATGAGCTTGTGCATTGGGAAAATGGAACACGTCAAACCTAGACTACCATAAACCTGTAGCACCCTGGCATCTAAGTAGATGGGGGGTGTCTACTGTGCACCTTCTGTAGACGCCATGGACCTACAGTAAGAAATCACACAATGTAAGGGTTGCAAACTGGCTGGGCAAAAATGCCCAGTGAGTGAGTGGCTGAACAACTGGGCATGGTGGAATCCGGGCAAGTGTTGCAGGGCCCAAGGACATGCTATTGCGTGCCGCCAAATGCTGCCAAACCAAGGTGCGGGGTAAGGATGTTGCCCAAGACACCTGCAGCAGGAAATTCTGGCATTCCCTGGGAATTTATCAGCAAAATACCAGCATGTGGGAGCAGGGGCAGGAGCAGGAATGGCCACAGCATGCTGGAAACCTGGCAGGAAACCGCTGGATTCCCGCACTTAAGCGCTGATAGTCACCACATCAAAGCCAGACCTGGTCAGGAAAATAGCCTGAAGTTTAGACCTTCAAGCCACATATAACACTTGTGTCAAATGAATATATATACAGAGTTGCTGACCAAATACATCAGACAAAATAATGAGCTCAACACGCACCACCCAGCACTGAGTAATCAGTGAGTGTATGCGCTGCATAATATAAACAGTATGCTACAAAACCCATCATAAAAAACCCAGCACACTGCTGCAAGTGTTTCAGTATATGGTCCATATGGTTATGTAAGCTGAAACTCTGATATGTGATATCCAGCTGTCTTGGCTAGCCCACACAAGCTGTTTGGGCCTGTTTGGCTCAGAACTGACTGAGATACACAACAATCACTGCAGGTTCCTTTACAATGGGTTTTGTGGAGGGTACGACTCAAAAGCATTCTGTGGCCACACCGCCACATGCAGATGGCTGGCCAGCACCACTTTGTGCACAGTGGAGCATACATGCTAGCTGAGCTATACGCCAGAGTTTCATGCTGTTTGCATTGCTCAGTGGTGTGCTGCAGGCCACACAACTTCCCACTGTGTGTGGTGTAATGCTCAGCTGGCAGCAGTGGCATGTGCCCACTGAACCGCTGGTGGTGAGTCATATATGGGGTTCTCAGGCATGCCAAACACAATGGTGAGCACTAGAACACAGCTGGGTGCACATCGGGCAGGAAACTGTATATGTGCAGGGTGCTGATGGGGGGCCTACAACCATAAAACCATGCGGTACTCATGATTGATGGTCTGGACAGCCTGTTTTCTTTGCGCCATCAGCTTTCTTGGGCTAGAATCTGTATACAGAGCATGTTGGCAGTCACATTACTCCCTTCAATCCCAGGTTTCAGGTCAATGTAGGTTTCATTGCTCTCAACCTGCTGGCAATACACTCATATATCCAGAACTTGCTCACTACACACAAGTTGCGCTGCAGCTGGACTTCAGTAGGGTGAACAGTAGAGGCCAACTTGTAGGCCTAACTCATCAGGTTCTGCCTAAACGCCCACATTGTTAGATATTGTGGCCTGTTATGCTTGCGTGGGGCTAGCTGGTTGAGCAATACAAACATCTTGGCTGAGAAACATGGGATTGAAGGGAGTAATGTGACTGCCAACATGCTCTGTATACAGATTCTAGCCCAAGAAAGCTGATGGCGCAAAGAAAACAGGCTGTCCAGACCATCAATCATGAGTACCGCATGGTTTTATGGTTGTAGGCCCCCCATCAGCACCCTGCACATATACAGTTTCCTGCCCGATGTGCACCCAGCTGTGTTCTAGTGCTCACCATTGTGTTTGGCATGCCTGAGAACCCCATATATGACTCACCACCAGCGGTTCAGTGGGCACATGCCACTGCTGCCAGCTGAGCATTACACCACACACAGTGGGAAGTTGTGTGGCCTGCAGCACACCACTGAGCAATGCAAACAGCATGAAACTCTGGCGTATAGCTCAGCTAGCATGTATGCTCCACTGTGCACAAAGTGGTGCTGGCCAGCCATCTGCATGTGGCGGTGTGGCCACAGAATGCTTTTGAGTCGTACCCTCCACAAAACCCATTGTAAAGGAACCTGCAGTGATTGTTGTGTATCTCAGTCAGTTCTGAGCCAAACAGGCCCAAACAGCTTGTGTGGGCTAGCCAAGACAGCTGGATATCACATATCAGAGTTTCAGCTTACATAACCATATGGACCATATACTGAAACACTTGCAGCAGTGTGCTGGGTTTTTTATGATGGGTTTTGTAGCATACTGTAGACAGTTGCAAGTTGCAATAACCCCTTACGGCTTTGTTTTTTACTGACAAAATTGATCAAAACCTGCGCATGCTTTTGCTAGGCTATTATTACTGTCCCTTGAACAATAAATCACAAGAGGTGAGTGTCCCACTGCTTAGGCAATTGACACTTGTGCAGGCTTGATTGGCTGGCAATTTTGTTCGCCTAAGGGACATTGGAGTATTCATATGCAGGTCCAGGACTGATGCTGGTGCACAAATCCTTTGAGATGCCGCCAGTGCAACACTCCCCAACCGCTTGCCAAGTGACCCTAACCTCCTACTCGCTTGTTCTCAATGCTGCTTTCCACCCCTTCCGGCCCTGTACTGCACTTGAGTCCAACCTCGTCTGTCACACACGAGATCCTTGACTTTTGCAATCATGGTGCCCTTCTACGCAGCCCCCTAATTCCCTCTTTCTTGTTGGCCAACCAGCGGTTATGCTAAATTTGGTGTAATTGTTATTCCTTATCTTAGATAGTAATCAACCGTTCTGTTATGATGTCCGTTTGGCTCCCCCTGTGCGAGTTTCTTGCGTATCTTTTTTGGCATGTCTATTGAGTACTCCGCAAGTTCTGCAAGATGTGATGGAGCAACCAGGATACGCTGACATGCCTAACTCAAGCCCGCAAGCAGTGACTCTGTGTTCCAGCGTGCTCTGTGGCGCTCCAGATAACGGATCATCAGTCATGGATTGTATTTTGAGATAATGAGCACACTGGAGAAAATTGCCACTCTGGAGTCAGAGACTATTTTGCCAATGCGGTTGCCTCCATGTTTGTTGAGGTTCTTCTAAAATTGCTCTTCCCATGGGGTCTCGCCTTTGCCGTAAGTTTGTTCAGCCATAGAATTTTGGTAAATAACACAACCTTTGCTGATAATCTGAGTGTGCAGTTGGGTGCACATGTTGACGTAGGAGATGACATTATCAATTGGCGGATTGGAGCCACCCAGGATGTTGTTGGCGCTAGGTTGGCTTTGTGTTTGCTGACTTGGGACTGAAGTTGCGTAAGCATGTTGTGTAGTCCATGATGCTTGGTGAGGTACTCACTACTGGATCCACATAATGGAAAGGGTACTTCAGGCTCAAACAAAGTGGGGTTGTTTGCGAAGCCCATGGGTTCATCATCTTGACAAATTTGGGGTCAACAGGTTTAATCACAAAGTTGTTGCTGCCCACACCAAAAGTGCTGTGTCCCAAGCCCCTGTTCTGAGGGCTATATTGAGTCACATTGTTGTTAGGTGTTTGGAGAATATTCTCCCAATGGGTGCTCCCAAGGACTTGGTAAGCCTTGTCGTCCTTCATCATGTCCATAAAGCTAACTGCAGCTGCTGCTTCAGCCTCCATTTATATATATGAATAGTCAGTTAACAAGGCCTGGGATGTGCACAGATTACTGACCACGGGTTTTACGCAGTTGTTTGCTCTGACGTATTTGTAAATCAACTTTGAATGC
Organism: Ceratobasidium sp. 395; assembly: GCA_019616345.1. Classification (NCBI taxonomy): domain Eukaryota; kingdom Fungi; phylum Basidiomycota; class Agaricomycetes; order Cantharellales; family Ceratobasidiaceae; genus Ceratobasidium; species Ceratobasidium sp. 395. The sequence goes on from WSTH01000524.1 coordinate 8,920, forward strand.
CAGACATCCTATCCTGCTGTATCTTGTGTTAGCCTGCCAATGTCCAACGGTCTTGGAGACCTTTGGGCACTGGGGGTTGGTGCAAGCATAAGGGAACTCAGTGAGCGAGCGGTGAGGGGGCATGCCAAGCGACGTGGTTTGGGTGTGTGAAGAAGGCAGGAGGATGATGGGACTTAGGGGTGTAGGGAGACTTGCATGGGTCAATGTTTGGGTGGTGGGCTGTGGGTAACATTCAATCAGTGTTCCATCATCAGCACTAACTCTACTCATGTAGATTAGTGTGCATATAGTCACTTTTCAACCCTAAGACCCCAAGCTCGGCACAATATTTGCATATCACCTTGTCAACTTTGACAGCAAACCTGATAACAACTGCCAGTGCATTGGGCCAATTTGAACCAACTTATTGTTCCTCTCAACACCACCATCCCCCTTGCCCCTCCTCAGTCCAACTCACAACACCAGCCCACTTTCATTTATCTTTTGCTCAATCTTTATCAATAGCCCACTATGATACCCTCCACTCGCTCTCTGACTATATTTTGAACATTTTCATTTTCATCAGTTGATATTCTCTTGTCAACATGGATTTCAGCCAAGAACTCTCTACTGTTTCCCTTCCCACTTGAGAGTGTGTAGCAGCCAAGGCAAAGGTCAAAGGGCTTAAAGCAAAGCAGCAAGGCAAAGCTGGTGCCAGTGCCACCACTGCAACCATGACCACAACTCAAAAACCTTGATCAAAAGCGCCAGCACCCGCCCCTACACTTGCATCAAATTGCCTACCTTGCGTCACTCAGAGCAAACACACTTTTTCAAAGCAGTATGGAGGTTTTGTGATGCAGAATGTCTGGCGGCATGACAACCAGAAGCCTTTGGCCCCAAATATTCCATATCTGCCAGGTCAAGAAGGTAAGTGCAAACAGTGATGCAACTTAAGACCAGTTTATACTAATTAATTATCTTCAGACCTCCAACATCTTGACAGAGCTGGCCCAGAGAACAACATGGCAGAGAATGATGCAGATGCAGATGCAGAGTACAATGCAGATATGACTGATACAAAGAATATTTCTCTGGAGACAGAGGAGTTCCTTGGATATGACAATTGTTGTGTCTTTGATGGGGATATTGACTCAGGTATGTGTTATAATTTCAATGCTTTGAGGAGACCGCTAATATTAGTTGTTGAAAGCTAATGGCATGGAGTGTGCATATCCAATTGGGGACACAGAGATGGGACGTGCTGAGCCTGTTGGATTGATGTGCAATGCAACTTTGAGCCATGGATCTATGGATGTTGACGATTAGTCGTCTATGCACCTTGGTTATGTGTCAGGTGAGCTACTGTACAGAGTGGCAGTTAAACACATGCTAAATGACTGCTTGAAATGGCTATTAGGCAACTTGAATCTACTTAATGATATCAGCCAGGACAAATTAGATGCGCTTTTGGGCAGACTCAATAACCTGGACAATACAAACCTCACCCCACTGGGCCCGTTGGCCGACAACTCACCAATGTTCAGTTTTCCAGCTCTGAATGAAGCTGTCAGCAATATCCGGGGAGAAACAAACCTAGGTGCTTTACCTTTGAGCCCACGCACCACTTGATTGAGGGCAACTCTCCCAGTGCTTTGCAATGTTTCCACTCCCTCCGCACCCGCCTTTACTTTGCGTGCTGCCTCACCTGCCCCCCATGTTTCATCTCCATTTCTTGGTGCCATGTCCCCCACTGTTCATGTCACATCACCTGCTATCCCACGCTCCTGTGCTGGATCCCCTGTTCTAGTGCACTCATGTGCTGGGTTGCTTGCCCAAAGATTGCGCCCTTCTGTGCCTGGGATACATAGCCACAGGCACAATCCCTTGGGATCATACCCAACACCTCAGCGTGGCTCTGTGGTGGCAGGTGTGCCTGTTACATCTAACTGACCCTGCGCTCTGGCCAGTACCCGGGGTGGACTCCTGGCATTGTTGTGGACGCACACGCTGGTGGAGGCTGCCTGTTCCAACACCACCCATCCCAACACCACCCATTCCAACACTGCTCATTCTAGCGCCACCCGTTCCAGTGACATGCTGCACAGCACTTTGCCTAGTACATGGAACGGCATGCATAGCTCATCAACCCCTACTGATGTTCAGCACCATGTGCCCCTTATCGAAGACCTCCATTGGAACATTCTCACTCACTACTGCTTGACATTGAATACTAGACGTGTCTGTTGCCTACCAGATAACAACCAATTTCTAGCAAACAGACCTCCTTGGGAAGGTGCTCTGACTGACCAGGAAGAAAAGCTTATGCAGCTGATTGAGCACTTCCTACTCAACCATATGCTGAACGTTAAATTGTGGCCAAAGGAAGCTTCTGATCTGGTAAACTCTGTGATACAATACAGAGAGGGATTGATGGACATGCCAGCAGACAATATTATCACAACAACTAGTTTTACGGCCAAGATATGTGGCCTTCTCTCAATGATACGCCGATGTTGACTGTGTGTGATGATTTACTTACTATGCTTTCAGTAAATGTGCTAAACCTTATGGAGACTGCCTCGGGGAGGTTCATGGCACTGTTTTGCAAGTATTGTGTGTTGCTACAGGCAACCCAACTACTGGTAATCCAAGGGCGCTGTATTTGAAGGAGAACAACAGGTTTCTGATTCCAAATGAGGAGGTGGTACATGCTTTCAATTTTGGTTGCAGACATATGAAATAACTCCTGTCACAGGACAATAGTGTAGCATACTGTGCAGATATCACTCCTGAATTCATGCTTGACATGTTCTTCCACACAAGCAAGAAAGTTGGACTGGTGTGTATACAGTCAATAAGTGTGCCGGACAATAGGACTGAGCGTGCATTCTGGCATACACAGCTCCGTGACAGGACTGCAGTGCGCGGGGTGTTGGTTGCAGCAATTGCTTTTGCGGCAACAGCTGTAAGTTCACTTGTTGTCTGTCATCGAGTTAGCTGTATAACATTGACCATGGATATTTTGATAAATATTTTTTACACTAGACCAGATGTCTTGGTGCAAACAGAAGCAGAGCTTCACTGAACAAGAGTATCAAATGAATCATCATGATTGCCACTTTTGTGATCTACTGAAGTTCCCACATCTTGGAAGCCTTTGTAACCATTTGTTGATCCAGGTCAAGTATGTACTCAATCCATTGACAGATCATATGCGTGACTAAGCTGGTCTCCTTTTGTTTGCAGGCAAGAGCACCTTTGATCAAGGCTGTCACGCCAGAATCCACGGCAGGAATTCCTGCATTCTGCTAGAATTTTTCCGGCGGATTCTGGCGTGCAGGCAGCAGGTGCAGACGCAGGAATAGAAAATCCTAGCAGGAATCCTGCCAGGCATCCTGCAGATTGCTGCACTTAAGCGCTGCATTCCGGCACATTCCAGCATAGGGAAGACAGGGTAAACAGGGGGTTCGGAGGTGAAAGTGAGTTACCTAAGTTCCCACCACAAACTTCTGCTGTACATGTCCAGAAATAGCCCATGATTCTAGCTCCAGAACAGTAAATAACACTTATGGTAAATCAATTAAACTCACAAGATTGCTACTGAAACACTGTAACCAAAAAATCACATGAAATGCACAACCACTAACCCCATGCATACATCCATATATGCGGTACACCATATATACCAATCGTTGCGTCTCAGCAAGTTGATTCCAATGAGCCTACTTACAAGCCTGTAGCTGCTGTAACCAAGGAGTAACCAGTGAAATGATAGCGGGGATACCCCTGAACCTGAAAAATGCGCTAGTGAAGTTAGCCAGCCAAAGACTGCTCCCTCGTGCGGAACTGATGCGATCTACTCAGAAGATCATATAGACCAAATCTTGGGTCAATTGAAGCTGTTTGAGGGGGTGAAACAAGGGGTAAACTCCCCTGAACCCATGAAACTCACTGTAAGTCCTGAATTACACCCAGACACAATAGGTTTTGGATCTTTCTGATGGCTTGGGAGTACTCGGCCAAGTTGAAAACACTATATTATGGGCTCAGACAGTGGACTTAGTCAGCTGAACTACATGAACCTGTGTGCCCTACCTCAATCAGTGAGATTACTGCAGAAGTCCTATCCCCTAGTCAGTTCAACATATTGCACAGGGTGCATGAGTGAGATACAGACATAAAGTAGGGTTTTTGGACACCGGGAACTCATCTGTGCACACCAAATGTGTGCAAACCTGCTGTATCAAGGTGTTAGCTAAGGCTACGCACTTTCTGGAAGATTTATTGGGAAAGGACGATATGCGCTGACATGAATACACATTATATGTATATTGTATGAGGTACTGGTCAAGTCCTATGATTCTTGCACTTTTAATGAGCTCTTAAGTATACTGAAAAACGTTCATCTAGTGATTTGCGCATTGCAGAGAATACTTTTTGATCAAAGAATGGCTTGCGCTTGGCTCATGTAATTTTCTGACAGTATGTGAGATGTACCATTGAAGAGCCACAATTTTTTCTATTTAATGAGCTAGCTTACATGAGGATGTGGTGGGTTTTGGTACAGGCATACCTGCAAGTGCAGGAATTTTGCAGGACACCACGGGAAACCCACATTCATGCTGTGGGGTGCAGGTGTGCAGGAAGTGCATATATGCGCTGCATTCCAGCTGCAGGCGCCAGAATCCGGCAAAATTCTTGCCCAACAGCCTTAGGTGCAGAGCCTAGGAAGTGGGTGAAGTCACTCTTGATGGTGAAGTCTGTGGAGAATTGACATTCTCCGCGTGAGTGAGGTTCACTAAAACTCTGGGGTGGCAGGGTCACCACTGCGCGTGGATTAGCCTCTCCACGCGTGGACTATTGAGAGATCATGTTGGAGGAGCACTGTGCGCATAACTCAATTCTAGTTCATGAATCAGTGCTGATTATGGTCCCCAAATTGACATGTGTCTGATATCATGCAAGCAACTAGCAACTAGCAATGTTATGTAAGACAGTACACTGCGTTCTCACGGCCACAACACTGACCATGGCACTGCGCCAAGTTAAAGGCAAGGAAACTAGCCGCTTTGTCAGCCAAGAGACCGACTTCATGAAGAAGATAGGGGCAGATCATCACATATGGTCAAAAAACTCCAAGATGATGACAACTCAGTTCTTGGAGGCTGTTGAGTGCGAGTTCTTCAATAGGTTTATGTATCGCAATCTGCTTTGGATGGAGCACTTTGAACGAACACAAGAAGAGCATGAGGCGTCTCTCACGGGACGCACACTGTGGGGGTTTGGCGAGATCAAAGCGACAAAAATTATCCATGATTTGTCAGTGCTGGATGCAAAATGACCGCAGAAACTTTGTCACAAGCTGAAGAACCTTCATGGCAAATTTGTTGTCCCGAAGGGTGTGAGTCATGCGCTTTCAGGTCAGGCTAATGATCCAAAGAATCTAGGGCGCACAACCAACGGAATGCAGGAGCTTTCAGAAACAATGGATGGGTTGAGGAAGAAGTTTGCAGGGCAGGTGTGAGTTCATCCCTGTCACAACCCGTGAGGAAGTGAACATGTGGATGTAGTTTTGAATGCTTGACAACTCTAAATGTCTTAGAGGTTGCTTAGCACAGTGAAGAGTGGGGAAACAACAAGGTGAATTGTTCTTGGGGTTAACCAGAACAATTCACAAGGTTTATATATTACAGCACAGCAATATGCAAGTAGTGTACAAGTCACAAGGTACAACTAAGCAAGCTACAAGTGAGAAGAAGGGGAACACATCTAAGCGTTGCTTGCACAAGCGCAGGTGGTGACAGCAAGCAAGCGGGAGATATCACAAGGCAGAGCAAACAAGAACAAGCAAGAATAAGCAAGGAAACGTACACAAGGCAATGGGAACTGCCAGCAAGGCAGAGAGCGACAAAGGGACTGGAGGGGGGTAAGAGAAAAGAGATGCCTTGATCAGAGGATCATGACAATCCCAGACAACATGGGCCTCATACACGGGACCAGGAATGGATAGACACCACAACCAATCTAGTGAGTTGACTGGCAATGTTTCAAGATCCAACTTTGCAATCCAAATGGATGCCAACTGCGAGCGGTAAGTCTGACCCCACAACTGAAGTAAGCGTACTGATTGTTGAATTAAGTCTTCTGCGGTCCCTTCTGCGCAATCTCAATGAGCCTGCGCTACTGATTAACAGACAGACAGGGGCCAAAATTGCAATTATAGCAGGCTGGAGAGGGTGTGATAAACAGCTTAATGTGCACTTGTAAGTGATTGCAGAATGTTGATACAAGAGCTAAATGTTCAATAAGTGCTGTGTCCATGCTCACGTCACACTTCGTTGATAAGGAGCTGATGGTGGATTTTGGGGGTTATCAGCTTGGAGAAAACAGTATGTACACAAATGTGTAGGTATAATCCACTCATTCCAGTTCAACAGCAACGCTCCTGCCGAATCCGCAAATCCTTAATCAATCACCGCGGGTATATTGAGCATTTGACGGCTTGTACAAACCGTGGTTCCCTTTGGTGGATTGAGATTTGCCCGCTTTGGCAGGCCTGATAGATGAATACGTGGACAATCTCCCTGGTGGGTTATACGCCAACTCTCCACGTTTTTACGATTGAGTGCTAATCGGCTTTTGCAGTGTGGCAAAACATTCATGGACAGATTTAATGGAAGAATGGGAACCAGACCCTCAACAGCTCCGTGCGGCTCATAAATCCAAACCGGCTACCATTGGACGTGCATTATCTGCCTAATCCATACAAGACGAGTCCTCAGGAGCAAGAGGAAATTGTCACCCACATTCTGAACAGTCAGGAAGGAAGTGTGGATCCAGAGCATACTTTCCCGCTTCTCGGAGGCTGCGCACCGGCGCAAGATTTTTGTTGTCAAACCTGGCTGTCTCCCAGAAACCACCTGCAGTACAGCACTGCCTCCTGTATGTACATTGGCCGGCTAATGTTCCACGTGGAGCACAATACTCAAGCTCAACTCGAAAAACTGAACATGCTGCCCAAATTACCTATTCTGCTCACACAATACTTTGCGTTTCTGGACATTGAGGAGCTTTGGGGTCCATTTTAACACCACCCTGGGATGCTGCAGTTGATCAACTCAACACAGGAGTACGACAGTGCAGGTTCAGTACCGGTGAGTCCTAAATTTGAGTGAGGTTGACAGTCAGTGGTGAATGGCACGGAACATCAACCTCCATGCGAGATGATGGACATTATCTGCAAGCGCATCCCAGTCCTTGGGCTTCCGGAACTACCCACTCCGCAATTATTGTTTTTCTACCTTCAGAAAGGCTATGTTCCCCATCATTTCATGGACGAAACAAACCAGGACGCGCGAGAACACATCAATTTTTCGCGTCTGCTTTAATCCAAACTTTTTATGCACGAGCCTACGCGTACTGTGTTTGGCGGCCTGTGGGGCACCAAATGGGCGGTGCTAGTGGTGCTATTGAATGAAGTAACGTGGCAGCAAGTTGTAATAAAAAAGGTGTTGTATCCTAGCTCCATTCAGCTACCCAATAATGTCAAATGGTGCGCTAGTGTCAACTCTGACATTGCGTATCTTAGAAACCTGGTGGAAGACTCTCACGGCACTTAACAGGCCTGCGCGAGAAGGTGCCTTCTGTCCACTCCACCATCCCGATGCAGCATGTAATTGCGCCTGCTCCTTTGTTTTAGCCAGCAGCAATTGTGGTATGTACAATGACCAATTCATCTTCTAAATTTCCTCATGTCCACCTAGGCTGAGTCCCCGTTTGCGTGGGACAAGCCATGGCTTTTGGCACAAAGATTCCTAAAACCAGCATTGAAACGCGTTTCCCAAAGAGCACACGACTGTCAGTAGTTGTACCAATGACCTCCAAATGTAGGTGTGTTACTGTTTCAGTTTACATTTGCTGAAGCAACCGGTACATACAGAGGCTGAGAAGTTCGGTGTATCTTGCCCAGCTATGCCAAAAAAGGGCAAGGCGGCAAGTTGCACACCCACTCCTAGCTCCCACAGCATCTCTCCCATTGCTAGCCCTAGCGATGCACCCACTGCAGGTCCTGGTAGAGCAGGGAGGAAGTTATTGCCCTCACTGCAAAGCGAGTTGGTTGAGAGTGAGGATGACATTGCCCGTCAAAGCCTTCTAGTACACATGGATTGGCTTGCGCGCCCAGTGACATTGAGATGCACAATGCCAATGACAACAACAAGACCAGCGAGTGGGAGAACACGGAAATGGAACCAGCAGAAACATCCAAAAAAGGTAAGTTTATGCACTTGATATCTTGCATCAACTTCTGCTCCGCTAAAGTCCATGCATATAGACAAGTCCAAGCAGCAGAGCTTGAGTCCACAGAGAGTTGCACCCAAGTGTCAGTGTCTTGGAAAGACGTCACCTCTGACAAAGCGAACCAGTATTGCCCACTGATGTGATCAAGTCATTTTCCTTGTTGTAAATTTTACTCTTGACCACCACAATCAAATTTGTTTGAATCTCACCATTCTGCTCAAAGACCAGACAATATTGGTTTGGTGGCCAGCCGTTTGAGCAATACACTTTAACTTATGTGTGCAACTTTAGGACATTGAGGATGGGCTTGCTGAGATGTGGGAACTGCAGCGTCTGATGCAACATGGCTCTCCTGACGAGTATGTGAGGTATGCTCTTACCCGTTACATCGGCAGATTGCTAACAACTGACAGAGCTATTTGCTGCATCCCAGTTATTCTGCAGTTCATGGCCGACTGTGTAACCCAAGACGCATGCAGTGCCGTTTGGATGCACTTCATGACTTACAACAAGGATAGACAGCCCCACAATTTTATGTGAGCTTATCTGAGTGGCAATGAGCACATGAGACTGATTGCTCACACCTACTGTGTTACAGCACTGGTAGCCACGAGTTTTTGACGTTAGCAGCCGAGACCGATAGAGTCGTGTTGCGTGATGCCTTGCGTGAAGTGTACATCACAGCGCATTGTACATTGTCAAATTTGTAGCATACGCGTAGGCTGACCAAAAACTGCAATTGTCCCCAGAGAGTGATCTGCTCAACATGAGGTCCTTTTTTTTGCCGCTTTGGGACAGAAATTTCATCTTTAATCCCCTCCCACATGACATTGCCAAGGAGGCCGAGCGCCTCGTGGACATGATTCCAAATCTTCTGCTGGCAATTGGAATTGCAAACAGGTACCAAGGCTGCAGACCTCCTGGAGTGAGTTGGTTCTGTGCAGGACTGTTTAGTACAGCTACTCATCAGCAATTGGGGAGCGCTGGGTATGTATCAAGACCCAGAATGCCAAAGAACCTTCACCAACATTCCAGCATTGCCACTCACACCTGAAACATTCCCCATGTGGCTTGCTAAGCCATTGACCCGCAATTCTACCACACCAAGTCTGATCTGCACAACACGTGGGGTCTAATCCCACTTAGTGAACTGTATTGTACGAATCACTTCATCCACCTAGACACAGGATAAATGGAATCCCAATTGGGGTGAGGATCCTCATCAAACTTGGCTGCTACAAAAAGCAGTACAAGGCAAAGCCATTTGATTACTTGAATTCAGCCCCTTTGATGGTTCAAACATATTTTTGCAGTGCTGCTACAAATATCCAAGCCTGGATCGGTGACTTGTTGCAACAAATCTCTGACAGTGCAGATGAGCGCAAGATGAGCGCAATCAAGCTGCCTACTTTTGGCCATGGTCTGTCTTTCAAGGATGCAATCTTGGCCAGTCCACTCTCATCCTTGTTGAACACTGCCATCCTGCCATCCAATGATGACTCCTTTGTTATTCAGGATAACAAAGTCAACAAGGCTGGCGCTCCTGCTGAGCCGGCTGTTCCATTGGAACCAGCTCCTGGTACTGTGAATTTGCTTCATCAATCAACTCAGCCTGGTTGATCTCTCTCCCTGCGCAGTCTTCTGCAAGTTCAGGCTGAGTCTACACCACCGATGATGTAATCCTATTCCACGTACAATGCAGTGCTAGCTAACCAACCCACAGTCCATGTCACGCAGTACGTCTGCTGGCTCTAAGGTTAGTCAGCTCATTATGTGATCTGTCTGTGTGTCATAAACCCTACGTCTAGTGCCCACTAAAAATGCCCAAAAATGCGGAGCTGTTTGCTTTGTCTGCGCAGCCCGAGCGCTACAGCCCCCTGCATCAGTACAAGGTGCAGAGTAAGAAGATTGAAACAGAAAAAATAAGAGCAGTGGACAAGGCTGTGCCAAGTAAGTCTGATCACAATGCACAACATACCATTGCTCTCTCTGAGTTTTGCATACAGAAAAAAAGACGAATAAGAAGCCCACTGGCAAGGCAAAATCACTTATTGTCGACAACGACGGTGACAATGATGTGCAAGAAATTGCAAAACCGTTGAGCTTGACGCGTGACGACGTTGCAACAACCATCAGCAGCACCCACCCGTTGCCTGATGTTCAGAACGCACAGCTCCCTGCTGTTCAGCCTTGTGCACGTCCCTGCGCAAAGTCAAGCACCGCAGAGAACTGAGTTCCCGTGCCTGGCTGTGCTGCAAGTGCGGCACCAAACCAGCTGATGACGCCTCAATCCACCTACCATGGCACTTCCACTGCAGCAAACTCCTTGTTCCAGGTTCCCAATGCCCTCAAGCCTCATATGGAAGTTAAAGGCACGGCTGCTGACTCAGTTGCAAGTACCTCAACTACAGACTCAGCTGATGGTATGTACACGGGTGTAGCTTGGATATCACACATTAACAGTGAGAATCAGTGTGTAATCTTCACAGCCGCTGTGTCGGTGGTACAGCTGCTGGTCGTTGGTAGTCTGCCAAATGTGTCAATATATCTGTTTTCACAAATGTTTTTTGAATGAACACACAGCTTACAACTCCACGCGTACTCAAGAAGATCTGCGCAAACTCTATCACATGTGAAACCTGTTGGATGTTTTACCAAATCCGTCCTCCTTGATGGTTGAGGAAAGCCTGCAACTTACATAAGCAGCCAGATATGAACAGCCATGTTGCTTCATTAGCTGTGAACTACAATAGTCATGTCTGGTGCCCCGAGAAAAAGGGGTTGTCAGTATGCCTCAACCTCCACCAAGGATTCAAACCTAGATGTAATCCGCGTAGTGTCTGCTTGTCCACAGAAACATATTAAGCAAGCAGCTCCCAGTCAGCAAACCAGCGCCCTTGAGTTTGTCAGCCCTCTAGGAACGTTTGCAAACAATCTTGCCTGCGCGCTACCTGTTCCAAGTACAGTCCCAGCATTGGACTTCACATATTCTTGCTCTGGCTGTTACTCCCTCCCAATCAACTCGACTCTTGTTGCTGAACCCTCCAGAAGCAGGCCGACTCCAGCCGCATCATCCGAAAAGTCAGGCCAGGTACATTCCCCACTCACTTAGTTGTGAGATTTGGTCTGACCAGAAGTCGCAGGGTTAAAATGAAATGCTAACAGACTGGAGCATAAAGTTGACACAAGCACAACTGATCAACCTGCTGGCGCACAAGACTCCCTCTAATGCTGAATCAAGTGGTGACAGCTGCCGCTCAACGGTTCCAGCGCTTTACAGCTGTCAAGACTGGTCATGATCCTTGATCAAGACATCTCTCTTTCTCTTCCCCCCCCCTTTATGTGTCGTCTTCCTATTCTGTTTATCTTGTCGCTTAGTTCTGTCCCCGCTCAGATCGCTTAGTTCCAGCTTGCTTGCTTTCTCATGTGTCTCGTTTGCTTGCCGCCGCTTAGTACGCTTGTACAAGCGGCGCTTAGATGTATCTCTGTCTTCTCTCGCTTGTAGATTGCTTAGCTGTCGCTTAGTTGCTTACTGCAATATATAAACGCTGTGAATCGTTCTGGTTAACCCCAAGAACGATTCATCTCGTTGTTTCCCCCTTCCTCACTGTGCTAGGCAACCTCTGAGACATTTAGAGTTGTCAAGCAGTCAAACTACATCCACAAGTTCACTTCCTCACGGGTTGTGACATTGTGAATCGTTCTTACGAGGCTGTCGCCTACTCTGCTACACACTGGCTACTTTCCACTACACCTCTGCTCAATCGCACTTTGTGCTTGCATTCTATCGTCTACAACAACCATATATCTGGCTAGGACAACCCCTCGGCCGACTCATACCCAAGTTTATATCTCTATCCATCTTCCTGCGACGCTATGGCCGACGCCCAAGCGCGCAGACCCTCGGGCACTTCGTCTGCTCGCAACTCTCCAAAGCCGCCAGCCCTGCAGCTCGGCGCAACACCAAGCGCAGCAGATACAGCGCCCACACCCACAACATCAAGCGCCTTCCTGTACAGCCCAGACGACCGGATCAAGCTGGAGCGCCTCTACACTTACCTGATAGGACCAAGGACCGACGCTCTGCCGGCGTTTCACACCGCTCTGGAGCGCGTCCAATGCAACATGGAAGAGGCCATCACCAACATGGAGACCCGCCTCACCACCCTCATCAACAACACAGTACAAGACGCACTGCAGAACCTCTCCAGCGCTCAATCAAGCGCACACTTCGCTCAGTCCGCACCGGACATCCCGCGCCCCTCGCAGGCCACTGGGTCCGCATACACACAGTACGAAGTACGCACAAGGTCTGGGTCCGACGATCCCTCAGACAGCAAAGGGAAAGGCCCAGAAACTGAGCGCTACAGAAGGGAAACAGGAGGAAGCCCTCACCCAACAGCTGGGCGCACATCCTACGCCGTAGATGACGACTTTGACCCCCTGGGATCGTCCACACCGGCCGCCCCACGCCGCCGTCCCGCCGCTATTGAAGAGGAACCAGAGGATGAGCAACCTGCAGTCCAAAGAGGCCCAATCGCCGACGCAGACACACCTGCTGGACCCACCGACGTCCCTGTCATGCCCGCTATCAGGGGATACACTCCCGCGCCGCCTAGAGAGACCGAGGAGGTCAAGGAGGCTCGCATGATGCAGAACCTTGCCAACATGTTTGGGCAAGCCTTGGCTGCACCTCTAGAACAAGTCGTACGCGCTGCTAGCCAGACGCCAGCCACTGCTCAGCATATCAAGAGCAAAATTCCAGCGCCGGAGAAGTTCAATGGAAAGAAGGGGAGCGCAGCGAAGGTTTTCCTGCTTGAATGCAAGACCTACTTCATCTCCAATGCCTCTAGCTTCACCACCGACAACTCCCGCATCATGTATGTGCTGATGAACCTGAAAGAGGGCCTCCCCAAGCAGTGGGGGCAACACTACCTCAACAAGCTCATTGCCGGGGAGCCTGACACCTACCTCACCAATTGGGACACGTTTGAGGCTGGTTTTCTAGCCAACTGGTCTGACCCTGCAGCTCAGCAAGCTGCTGAGCGGCAGATCAACGCCCTGAAACAACTCGGCAGCGCCAGCAACTATGCCACGGAGTTCAGGGTCATTGCATCTGAGCTAGACTGGGACGACGCCGCGCTGATGGCCGCGTTCCGCCGGGGACTGAAGCCCTTTGTCAGGAGCAAGCTGATTGAACACTCAATTGGCAGAACTATCACCACGCTTGAAGATCTCATCACCACTACCTCCCTCATTGACAACACCCTCTTTGAGGCTCACCGGGAGACTCA
>WSTH01000525.1:0-22484 GCA_019616345.1 Ceratobasidium sp. 395
TGAATTAGTTGACACCTTGGCAAATCAAACTAATCAACTAATTCCCGCAGAATTAGATAACTTCTTTTTTCCTGATGAATCAGGGACCATAAGGCGGCCAGCCCAACCATGCCTGGAGATATGACGTGGCTCAAAGCTTATATAATATAAGTTAGCTGTACTGCTTGATGCGATACCCCCAGTCAAACATGCGACGCTTCCCCAGCTAGACACTTATACTCTCAAAACATTGGACTCTTGTAACTCATAGACGGGTCTCTTTTTTGAAGTTGGCGAGGCTCGGCACCTCCGCTCTCCGCTCAGTCACATGGCCTGCATCAATTGACGACCCCCGGCACTCGCGTGGAGCGGAAAAGTGCAAAGGACCATTATTTGTCATCGATATACACGATATGTATATGAGAGCAGTTGAGCGGTCGCATGTTTGACCGGGGCTAATATATCAACTAGAAAGGGCCCGTACCGGGCTGGGCACCTTGCCCGCTTTCGGAGTTTAATCGACTTGTCTGCTTTGTCCTTTTCCCCCTCACGCGAGCCTTGGAGGATGTCGACCGACGTGAGGTACGCAGCCAAGCTAGAGAGTTGAGAGACTGAGCCTCAAGCTTACCGACCTTAGGAGGGACTTCTACATGAGGCAAAAAGTCGTACAGTCTGGACGTTCGGTGGGGGACGGCCTATGTAAACAACCCGTTACCTCATGAAAGATGACTAAAGCATACAATGCCTTAGCGTATAGGCATAGAGCGGCAACGATAGCACCATTGCAGCGCTCATACATGCTTTACATGCGAGTTTTTTCTATGTATGCGCCGCGATTAGATTGGATGAGCTTTCAATCCGCTTCGGTGATGCCAGATCCAGTACTGTGGGATTTCATGCAGACGTTTATCCATTTACCGAATCGACGCTAGTCGACAACCTATGGCACTAGCATAGGATAAAAGAAGACAATCTAGCAATATTATGTAAGTATGCACAATCTACAAAAAGACCAGGTTGGTAGGACCTAAACATATTTGACTGGGGTCATGCACACGATTCATATCCATTCAGCAACTTCCTGCTTTATTCTCGCTCGAGAGTTTCCTGAGTTCCATGGCTAGCTCGTAGACAATTATCTGAACCTGATGTACGTCTCAACATTATTGTGACTTCTAGGAACGGATCCCAAAGGTGAATTGTATGTTGAGGAGCGCGACATGACCCAAAATGCTACGCTTATCCCGATAGGCTGGAAGCGCTGATTACCAAGAATAACCCTGAGACCCGTCATTTTTTGATGCTTCATTTCGGGGGGGGGAGACCTTAGCGAGCAAGGTGATCTCACTTCTCAGACTTGCTTTGATGGAAAATTCAATCGCAGAAGACCGGGTAGTAGTTTGTCTTCCCCGGTCACTCAGTAAGCGAGCAGCTCGAAGAAAATACGATTCTGATGCAACGCAAGGTACAGAGTAGACGATATATATATGCCTGTGGCTAGGACGATGAGTATGAATTTAAGTACAATTTCTATAGCGTTCGAGCTGATTGTATGACGCACTAAGAAAAGCTGTACGGGTTGTATTCAGAACGAGTTGGCTGAACTGTTTGATGCAGTTCGGTGTCTTCAGTAGGTTGATAGACTGACACGAATGATTCTGCTGTGGTCAAAATCGATGCACACCCATTGGAGACTATCACGTCCGGGACTGCAATGCCTCGGCTGGGTGGTTGGAACGGATTTGCTGGGTGGGTGGTCACGTGAACCACGGGCGAGAACAGTTTCAGCACCGTCTATCAGCATGCTCTGAGTCTGAGATCCCATAATTTTATCAGTGAATACTCATTCACCGCAATCCAGTCTGTGAGAAAAAACAAGAAGGCTTTGCATCTGTATTGGGTTTGTGGGTTACACAGAGCGTTTGAGACATGTGGTGGTGGTTAGCTGTACGGACGTCGAGTACAAATAGCTAAACCCAGCCCCCGTTTCTGCCAGGGTTCAACCGAGCTTGCCTAATGGGCGAGACAGCCGCTTGTGGATGTGCGAGGCTTGTCAAGACAATGACAGTCGACTGGTACGGTCGGTATCAGCGGCTACGGGCCGGGCTTACAAGTACGGAACTCACTGATACTGGGCCTGCAGCAGCAAAATTGGCCAGCTGGACACGGAACAGGCGGCTCATCTGGACTGAATACGATTTAATTAGAGACAGAGGGAATTAGAGGAACTAGAAATCTCACTTGGGATACGATTTGACTGTACATTCAAATGGAGGGAGCGCGACGGCTTGAAGCCCAAGACCGAGCACGACAAAGAGAGGAATCAGAAAGCGCATAACTGGCTGGTGTGGCAGAGTACTTGTTGATTCTGGCTCATAGCCAAGAACTTGGCTGCTATTTGTACGTCTCCTGGCCCAAGGTTTTGCGGCTACAAAATATCAGCCCACGTACTTTCAGGCTCCTATGGTCATGAGGCCGGCTCATCATGAGGGTTCAGGCACCGAGATTCATCATGATTCTCGGTATCCCTGTCAAACTAGATCACTTGATGAGCTGGAGATGTTGACGCATAGGCTATTTTTGTCGCACTTTCCCACCAACTTGTCCATGACCCTTCAATTTCTTCTGATTCTGCAATACACACTCTAAACCGAGGCAATAGAAAGCTAGATGGGTTAGCTATGGTAACGGTAGCATCGAATTCAATGCGAAGTAATTCTGCTTGCGTATAGCCGAACTTTCATCCCAAAGATCTCGAAATAGGACGCCTTGAAATTTGGGGTGACACACTGCTGACTGAAATGAGCAAGGTAGTATGGATTAGCTCTAGAAATAGTCGAGTGATCACCCAGTCGGAAACGTACAGATTGCCCGCCAGAATATTAGGGTAGATGCCAACCCTGTATTTAAATCAACCAATAGGCAGAAAGAGAACCGATTGACGCAACGCGCACGGATTTAACGTAAGTACGGCAGCCATGTGAGCCTAGACGGGGCTTAGTGAGGGGTAACAGATATCTGGGGCGAGGTATTCGGACGCTTCATGGCCAAAGAGCGGGATAAATTTATGAGACCTAAGACCGCTCCTGCTACGATAGGCTGGAAGTACAGTGCACGTTCTACTGTGCTCCATCTCAGAGTACGAATATATGCGTATATGCAGTCGAGCCGTGGCCCAGTTGCACTCTAATCCCTTTACCAAACAGGAGCTAAGGCGTTTCAAAGGCCACTGGAGTGAGTGTACTCTAAGCCCCGCCGGGTGAGACGCATACGTGTAGTGACTTCTAGAAGCTGTCAAGTAGGCCGCCCATCGCCCATGACTTCGGGCGGTTGAGCAGTAGCTGATGACCCTTGTTAGTAGGTTCCACTGGGGCCAACGAAACCTCATATCAAACCCTTCAATAGCGGAGTATCACCGAATACCGCCGGCTTGTCATAATCACGGGATGCAATGCTGCACCAAATCGATGACAGTCTCTTGTCAAGGTCGGCGCGACAGTCCCCCCTCGAATGTTGCCTCATCCGCCCATATGTAGCTGAGAAAGTTTTGCCCTTTTTATCAGGCGGCCACCTAGCTTGTGAGTTTTGATCGTGGCACCTCGCATCTAGGCTCTCTAGGCTCACCAGAACCTGGCGGCACGGTAGGATCGGAGATGGGTGCTGGTGAAATTGAACGTGTCATGGTGATAGTCTTTCCAAATGCTACGTCAAAGAGAGATACGTAGGAGAAGCTATATATATGACGCTAATTTCGATGTCCGAAGATGTTCAAATTGCCTCCAGACCTCCATGAGGCCGCAAGGCCAATAAGTATCTCGAGTCCCAACTCAAAAAGCAGCTTATCACGTGACTTATGGTTTTTTTGGATACATATTTATTGTTCACGTGACTTATGGCAATTTCGTGAGTTTAGGTTACGGCCGCCACTTCTCTTCGCTACAGCTCTTACACTCTGTAAAACAACACTGTAGAGTCAAAGCACTAGTATAGAATAGGGGGAGTACTCGTTCAACAGAGTCATGAGCCCACTTGGTTTTCAAGATGGACCGCTGGTCTGGATAGACTGCGAGGTCAGTAACGCGTCAATTAATCTCTGGACGCGTTTTCGCATTACTCCAACGAGATAGTGTTCGATAACATCATTTTAATGTTTTTAGATGACTGGACTCGATCCTACAACAGACCGGATTATTGAGATTGCCGTTCTAATAACCAACGGAAATCTCGATCTCGTCGACCCAACCGGCTGTCATTACGTGGTCAAAACTAGCAAAGAGGTCCTTGATAAGTAATACCAATCACTCTCCCTGAATACTCTATACAAATGCAAGGAATACAGCATGGGTGAATGGTGTGTAGCCCAACATGGAAAAGTAAGTAGATTTATTTGGGTTAGATTACTTCGAGCTAGTGCTGATTCAAGTAGTCGGGGCTGACGTCACAAGCAATAAATTCTCCACACACCCCTGAAGAGGTTGCTGCTCGCGTGCTGACATACATCAAGCGCTGGGTACCTGAGCCGCGCACCGGAATATTAGCAGGAAATAGCGTCCACGCTGACACAATGTTTCTTCGATCAAAAGGTCCCGATTCCGACGAGCAGTCGGAGGGTGGTGTTTGGAGCGAGATTATTAACCATTTACATTATCGGTAAGCTGTAACCTCCCATGCGCAACTAAAGCTCATTGTAGTCACAGTATAGTTGGTATGATCTCCGCACGTTTTCTAACACAGTTACTAACCGAGGGATGTTTTAAGATGTCAGCACAATCAAGGTCAGCTAGTTAATTCTAGAGGCTACATCTACTGACTTACCCCGGTCTGTGGTAGGAGCTCTGTCGGCGCTGGTATCCAGATGAGGCGCGGCGACATAAAGAAGAATCACCAAAGGAGTCGAGTCATCGGTACGTGGGAGTTTAGATATGGCTAGGTAGCAGCTTCTAACTTTGTGTTTGCAGTGCGTTGGACGACATACGGGGGTCTATTGCCGGTTTGTGCAGTCTGAACTGAGTCGACTGAATAACTATTGCTGACTTTTATCTCAGAACTCAAGTTCTATCGAAATAATATATTCAAATGAGAGCTGGGCAGAGTTGAGATAGTGTTACTTTATTGATCTTACGACTATCCTTCAACTGTAAAGCATGCCTTTCGTGCGCCTCCATTGGTGCTTGCGCTACATTACTTAATTGAAAGAATTTATGCTTGACTAGATAAATAGTAAGGTTCCCAACTTCAAGCTTTCGGATCGGGAATACCGCGGGTGATAGCGGGATGGGAGAAGGGCGTGTACTACACGCTCAGAATAATTCATTTCGTCCACGTATGGGAGACAATACTCCTAAGGGCTTGCTGGAATAATCCAGGCCAGATCCACCTTTAAACACCACAAAATCCGTAGGAAGCTCGGCACATCGGAATAACCTACAAATACCAAAGCTCAGGCACGCTTTAGAAGATGGGTCTCGATGCACTTACTTCTTCATGTTGGTAGTAGACAAGGCCAATGCTTCGGCTAGGCCCAGAGTACCATTTGAGTCGAGTATTGCCTGAAAGACAAGTAAATTAGTTGATCTTTGGCCAGAAATTGCGTGGATGCCGTACCCAACCGAGATTGAAGCGCGTATTTTGGACATCCCAAGCTTGGGTGACTGCAACGGACGTGACTCCAAGACCGACGGTTACCCCAGCTCTCTGCAAGATGTGTAGCGGAGTATTAGGTGATAAAGGCGGTCCAGGGATACTAAATGGGTAAATGGAGTTAGCAGTTTGTACGCTATGCTCGATCATTTGGAACGCACAACCGCTTTTGATCCCACAGACGAGGGAAGGATCGCAAAGGCGCCAGAATAACGCCAACCTTTGCCTCTGATATCTCGTTTGCCAACAAGTGTGCTTCGGTAGCGCCGGCAAAGACGAGATGAAGCGTGTGATTAGGAATCTTTTCGATATCTAGCTTGAGTTGCAGTAATGTCGCCATGATGTCCGCCTTTTCCACCGAGACGACAAGTGGAAGACCGCCCTATTGGACGCTTGGGCATCAATATAAACGAATTTTGGCCACCCCGCGACTTCGTACCTTTATGACTCTAGCATATATGCTATGCTCCTCTTTATCCAACCCACCGAGCAGAAGCCTACGTAGTGTGGCTATCTTGGTACTAACCATAGCGTTATGTTCGGAAGAATCGTGGATAATTCGAGCGTGTAGTGCAACTTCGCGTCGAGATATTGCGCCAGGCTCAAGCCTGTGGCCCGCGCCAGTACGGAACGCCACACTAACGCCTTGGATAAGCCCATACGAGAAAGGTGCTTCGATCATAGTCGTTACCCCACCACGATGAGCTAGCCTATCGATAGGTTCAGTGTTATAAAATGGAGGAAATTAACGAGAGTGCGCACAATGCGTTGCGACCAGCAAACGACAGTCCATCCACCGCGCGAACCACCAGATCATCCCCGCCAGCGATCTTGGGTACCTCATCCTCCAACAGGTCAGGCGTGGCTCCGTCGTTCGTTGACGGTTCTTGGTCGATCTCCATAAGTCCAACGGCCGCACCAAAGGAGATAAGCCCCGGGAGGATTGATCCACGTTGAATATCTATGGATTGTGCCCCCGCACTTAGATACGAGTCGCATTCCCTGGCCTTGCCTGAGCATACGATGCTTCCGTGTTTGGCGACAACCGTCCCCCCTTTATCGCCAAACTCCAGAACCTCCTCATCCTGGACAAGTAGGCTGACGTTTCGGAATATGATTGTGTGCGGGTCGTCTCGTTCAGCGGGAATGAGATTGGGCATGCCGTCGGAAGCTAGTGCATCGTGAGCTTCCCGCTCCCACGAGGGCGGGGATGGCGGTTCTTGTAGAGTAGTCGGTTTGGGGATAACGGCCGGGTTCTCTAGTTGAGCCACTCCGTCGATATAAACTTGTTGAGGGGTTGCACTAAGGGAAAGTGGATACGAATCCCAGATAACAAGATCTAGTTACACGTCACGATTAGTTCATCGTAATTGGGATCAAAGAACAGGTATCGACTCACCAGCGTCATATCCTGGTTTAATATATCCAAGCCTGTGTGCGTAGCCAGCAACTTCAGCAGGTGTGGTTGTAAGAGAAGCGATGGCAGCGTCGGCAGGGAGTCCATAGTAGTGCGCTAACGCGGCTTCATACATGAGGTAACGAGCGTTGAGGGCTGGCGGACCGTCGGACTTCGTTTTGATTAGCTTGGTCACAAACTAAACCAGAGAAGCTTACCTTCATAATTACTTTTAAACCATTATCATTCAAAATTTTAGCAGCAAATTCGGATCCTCGATAAGCCTCGCGTTTATATCTAAGCGTTCTTGGGTCAACTGCCGCTTACGGAAACAAAGGCTGCGTAACTTACCTAGCAAACATGGAGAAAATAGCAAGAGCAGGTGTCTTCCCCCAAGCTTTCTTGATGAGATCCGGGATGAGATAAGCTTCATGAGCGTGGTGGAATGCAGCAATCGGGAATTTGAACTCGTTGGACAGCTACAAACGGCCATGAGTGCAAGCTTAGCGGATCAAAAAACACGATGCATACTCGAACAAGGCCGTCCATATCGACTGTCCAACGAAGAGTTTTAGCAAAGAATACGAGAAACTGGTGCAGGGTAATCACCTGTCTCGTAACAATGGATGTGGACTTTGACCTTGCCTCTCAACACGTCCACCAGAGCTTCGTATTCTAAATCCTGAGGAAAATCCTTTTCCCGTATTTCGTTCCAACGTCCTAATTCTGCGCTAGCGCAATAATCGTTTTGCTTATGCAAGAGTTGACGTGCCTTATCGTAGGCTTGACGGAATTGCCAGATACTGTCCATTCGAGTCTGCGAATATACTCGAGACGGGTTCTCCCCACACTTCAAGGGGCTTATTAGACGGGTCTAGAATAGGTATAGAATGGGACATACCGCGTGTTTAATGTGTCTCCATCTTGGGCTATCATCCTTAATGCCTGCGCTGCGATTATGGTTGACAAAAAAGTTATCGGGGGGCTCCAGAATCATCGCACTCGGCCCTTTTCTCCTCGCATCCTTTCCTAGTTTAACAACCACCGCCTGTCCGCCGATATTATCCGCGCTACCGGGAAGGACCAGTGAGGTTGCGACACCCCCTGCGCGGAACAGGTCGTACGCCTCGTCATGAGTATTGAGACCATCGAAGGAGCGAAGGAACGGCATGATTGAAGACTTGAGTGAGTTGTCATCTTCGGCACCGCGGAGACCAGGGAGGGAAGAAGTTCCAACGTGCGAGTGCATATCGAAAATGGCTATTCGGCAGTGAAAACCATAAGTAAGAACGGTCACAACGAGACAATGAGCAATAAGAACCTGGTGTGACCCATGCGCCGTTTGCATTTTTAATCTCGATTGCGCTCAGCGAGCCGTATTCCTCCACTACGGTTGCCATAGACCCAAGTCCATCCGTGTACAGGTCACGAATAACACCTCCATCGAGAAGCAAGTCCCCACGAGTAGTTTTAACGCGCTCATTTTTCTCCTTGACACCAGTCCAAATTGTTGCGTTGAGGATCAGCACCGGTTTCGTTCCAGGCTCGAAGCGATCGGAAACACGGCGTAAGTCTGATACTGGCCTGTTCGGAATTGCCGTAAGCCGTGCGCAGTGATCCAGAACATTTTGAGCGTTTTGTGGAACTATGTTTCCATAGCCACTTGATGAAGTCAGAAAATTTGTCTCCAGTGATATGAACACAGTAGCGAATGTGAGGGCCACACAGGAGCCAACTAGCCAAGTTCTCCGAACAGAAGGCTTTGACCAATAATAACTCGCGTGCGAGATCTCAGCGTCGACAGGAGGATTTATGTCCATGGTTCTTCAAGAGTTGGCTGGTCAAATCTAACAACTGGAACCGCAAAAACAAAAGCTTAAAGTGACTGAGCATCAGTCATCTAAGTCGGCTCAGAAATGGGATGACGCGAGACTGCTCAAATGAGCTGATATATATGATGCGTATCCCACGAGAATTGACACAGACAACTTGAAGGTAAATTAACCAGTAGGTGCCGTTGGTAGTGAGAAATTCGGACTCTCAAGACCGCACGTGATGATACATTCAAGCACAGCCACCTAGTCAGCTCCGATCAGAGATTCACTCTGGTCGCGTTCCTAGGATCGAAATTCACATGTTTGTTTTTTTGCCGTTGAACTCTACTTCGACAACTTGCCCCAGGCAAAGAGGCAAATCCTCTGAGTGCCGCAAGGCACCGGCGGCTTCGAACAGCCCTTCCGTCGGGAGTGGCAAAGACCGAATGGGCCACGAACAACAGTACGATGCACCGGCGGTGTCGAGACTAAGCGCAGACTGGCAGTTTCTTCTTCGATCAGGCCAGACTGCCGGGAACAGTGCTGAGCCTGAAATCGGGGGCCGCCGACGTCCTCGAAAGTCCATATTGCTGGGCGATCATCATTATATACGCCAGGCCTATCACTTGATATCATGCCATGCTACTGTTTTTGTTGGCATGCCCGATATTTCTAGATAGCAGAATTCTCCCCCAAAGGTCTTGCCAGCCGCTATAACGACATTGCCGGAAACCTGAAACCATTCGACCTACGACACTATAGATCGGTATTAGGGTGCGGCGTAAAAGTGCCCTGTGAATAACACATGTTATTAACAAATTGTTATAAACATGTTTTTAACATCTCGGCCCCGAAATTCCGAAAATCGGCTTGTTAACAAACATTTCCGATTGGCTGCTTCCGGCGAGCCGAGTAGGACCTCAACTATCCAAGAAGTAGCGATTAGTGCTGTATATAGTGAAATAAAGTGTGCCTCATTTGTTCTCTATATAATTGCTTCATTGTTGCATCGATTGCTATAGGATCATAAACTCTATTTCTTCAAGAATCTCGCCGCACTTACGAAGTTCAAGATGGAAGTTTTTCAGCTAGAAAAGGTCCTCGAACCTCTTGCCAAAGCGATCAAGTGTCTGGAATCCGGCCATTCTAACCCTAGCGATGTCTTTCTGTTTTACTTGGGAGTTCTTTCATCCTATCGACAGCTCTTTGACGATAACGACGCTGGGCTTTGCTTGCCTGACGGCGTCATGGCTAGCATAATGTCGAGTATATGCGCCCGGTATTTTAGTTTAGTCCTTGCCGCAGGCCAGGAGGTGTATGTGGCTACGTTTTTCTTGCACCCTGGTACGTCTCCGACTCTGTAGAATACATATTTGAGCTACTAACACTTTCTGGTCAGGATTTCTGAACACTACTATTCTTCGGCGTAACAACCTCAACCCCCTCAAGTCGGGTGTTATTGTGCTTCGCCCGCGGATGGAGTCTGCTTCTAGTGATGTGGACGACCTTCTTGAGACATTTCCAGCCTTCAAAGCGATTGCGCTCTTTTTGAAGCAACTTTTCTGCCTCGAGCTTGAAGCAGGAACGATTCTAGCCGCAGCTAATTACGGAAGCGACGAGGAGGGTGTAGACGAGCTAGTACTTGCCTTCAGAACACAACTGATCAGCTATGCTCGTGGCGAATACCCTTTTCTAGCTCTACCTTCTGTGCCGATCGATTTTCAACCCCTGAAGTATTGGACGAATCTATTGAAGGATCCTGGCGCGTCCTTGCTTGCTGTAAGCATAGCATATAGCAGTTCTGGATGTTGTACTTCACTGACATCTTCGCATATAGCCACTGGCTGTGAAACTGTTTTCAATCGTACCAAACTCGATGGCGGAGGAGCGCACCATGTCAAACATTACAGCAATCAACACGAAAGAGCGCTCAAGGCAGAATGTGTCGACAATGGTTCACATGACTCGAATTCGACAGCATTTAATTCGTACACATCAGACTAACAAGCCGGTACGTTATCTTACCTCATATGCTGACTTTCAGCTGAATTTTTTGCCTTGTTGCAGCAATTTAAGCCGGTTTTGAAGTTTCGAGACTTGTCGTCGACGCTGCTTCGCCAGCAACAGTCGATTCGGTCAGTGGCCTCGGGTGACAAGTTGTCCGAGAACACAGAACCCTTGCTGGAAGAACCTGAGCCGAGCGAAGAGAGCAACGAGGACTGGGAGAAGGAGAGCGAGAGCGAGAGCGACGAGTTGGATGAAGTCTCCCCCGAGACTTTGGGTATGGACGTTGGTAAAGCATATGGCGTCGACCTACGGAGTCCGACACTACTGGATATACTCTCTGATAGCCCCGTTGACAGTGCTTGTGTGCTTGGTGTAGCACCAAAGGTAGCTCACAAGGCTCAGCCAGTCAAGGCATCGAAGTCAACGAAGAAGGATACAAAGGGAGTAGACATGACGTCTTTTTAGTGTTCGTTTAATTTGTTTATTCTATATATTACAATACATTTACTATGTTGTTATTTAACACATGTTTTAAACACGCTGTTATTTAACATAATTGTTAAAAACATGTTATTAAGTCTCAGACACTTTCACGCCGCACCCTAATCGGTATATATGGAAGGTCAATCAAATCATCGTTAGTCGGAGGTATTGGCTGAGCGTCGATCGGTTTAACTCTATACAAATACGAACGTCTTTACGGCTACGCGAATGATCCGGGGCCCACCTGGTACCGACTCCGCGCCCTTCTGTCGCCACAACATTTATCAGGTGCCGCTATGTGCTTCTCCATCGTGTGCACACCTCCCCTCCCCATTCTCTGGGCTGAACGCACTCATTCAAATACTTCCTTCAGGCGCTGGGACAGCAGCAGAGACAACTACCACAAATCGATTACTGGACATGCCTGAAGACAGTTCACGGATTGCGTATTTTACCCTCCAGGTAGGCTTCGTTCGAGTCATCTAATGAGCTTTGTAATCGCTAAAGTCGCCTCTTTGGTATCTTCCTACAGCTTTTTGGCTTCGTTAGCTTGCCACTCCTCGCAGCAACCCTAATTTTTTGTCCATCGATCAAGAGGCATCCAACTCTTGCTAATAATGCTCTCATTTGGAGTGAGTATTGTTCGTGACGTTGGTTGGATAAATGTGTTATTAATCTCGCAACTGGGTTGTAGCGTTCTCGTCTCTGGTCGGATGCTTACTGTAAATAATCTATTACAGTGTTGGCACAATTTGTACTAAGCTTTGACTTTTGCATAGGCTGTTTACGAAGAACCTGAGTGGTCCAGAACCACCCGCCAGGTTATGTCAGGCACAGAGTGCGCTGATGTTATGTGAGTGGTGTTGTTTCTATCTTCGCCTCGCGTTGAACTGAGCAAACTGGAATTTCAGCTTCACCATCGGGAGTATCAGTGGCCGCGTTGGCCATCGTTTGGAAGGTGATTCACCTATTCAAATATACTATGTATGTCTAACTTTGGTGTTCTGCTAGGTCTGGAATCAGAGCCGGCGAATTCAGCTAAATAGCGAAGCTAAAGGGGAGCCTCTATGGCTTACATGTGCTGTAAGCTGTTCAGTAAGCAGCGTCGTGTTGATACTTACCCCGTTCGAAAGCTCTTGGGTGCCCCCTACGTCATCTGGGGCATACTCGCAGCAATCTTTGCCGCCTTGCAATCGAATTCGGTCGTATACAGGTCTCTCTTCTATTGCATCTCTAGTAATCAGACGCTTGGTAAGAAAATTAACTAAATATCGGTACGGTTACATGCTCATTTATGATAGGCATGGTATCTGGAGTTCTCGCCGCGGTTTTCCTTATTCTGTCTCTCGTATTTCAAGGTATGGACCAGATCTCTTGCTGTGATAGTCAACGACTGAGTATATGCGCCTAAAGTTTGGACGGTAATTCTGGTTTACCAACGATTTCAAAAGTCTCGTCGCTTCGGTCGCGCAGAAGTGGGAGACATTCCAGTTCCGTTCTTTGTCAGGATTATGTCATTCATGTTGCTTGTATTCGTAAGTAGTCTGTTTTTCTCCTTGCCCGGAACTATTGCTGACGAGCCACATAGCTTGGGCTAATCTTATCCCTCGTTGCGACCTGGGCTTTTACGCTCGAAGTTCCAGACCTGAACTTCGCCTCAATAGGAGTCCTCATGTTCTTCATTTTCGCTAGCCAAGAAGACGTCCTGGTGGCATGGAAATTTATGCGGCCCAGGGCTCGCGCTACGGACTCTGGTGCGACCGATTACAATCACCCAGATCCACGCAACACCGTCTATGCTACGCACATGCGTTCTCCCGCGTCGCCTACTTCTTCCGTCGGTCCATCACTCGAACATTCTCATGTCTCGTCAGCCTTTGATTTCCCGTCGGCTACGAAGCATGACCACCACCTGAGTATGCAGAGCGATCCAATTGAGCTTTCTCCAACGACGGCCCAATCCTTCCAAGTCTAGACCGTGTGGCGTGTATGTTGATGTTTAATTATGGTATTTAGCTGTCTTCAACTCTGTCTCACATTCTATAAATCGCTCTTACCTTTTTATTGCTGAGTTTTGCGCTCCGCCTCTACTAGATGTTTCTTCGGTCGAGACTCGAGTCACGTGTAATGATATATTTGTCCCCATAAATCCAAATGTATTTCTCATTCTAATACAAAGGACTACTATGCTAACCCCCGCACAAGCTGCCGTTCAGTTATCGGTCAGTATCGTCAGCCTTGTGGTTGTGCAGTTGCCCGAGGGGAAATCCTTCCCTGTCTGGAAATACAGGGCACCATTGTCGCAAGAAATAAACTTGTTTGTACCGTTGAAGGTAAGAGTTCCATCTCCGCCGTAACTCCAAGTACTGGTTTTTACGGTATCATCGAATGACATTCTGAAACAGACCGCACCTATCAGTATATCTGGAGCACTTGCTAGTATCAACACTCACGGCTTGTATGAGGTGGACGTATCGAGAATGTTAAAGTACGTGAACTGAGGGCAGCCCCAACCGATCAAACGACTATAGATCATCATGTTCAAGGTTTAAACTAAGTACTTATTCTGTGTTACACACTCACATTATGCCATTAGGGAGGAACCAACCCCTGGAGCTAGCCGGTCCGAGAGTTGCAGCGCTTGCTAGACGAAAGCCAAGTGAGCTCGCTTCCAAAAACTACGTGAAATGAAAGACTCACATGTTTTAGACACTTGAAGCCAGGTGTTTTTGGCCCAGCCGTCAAGAGCATGGATGGGCGGTCCAGTCGTGCGAGGCTGTGACACAGAACAGGTGAGATACTTGTGCGTGGTTGACCGAGTTACGAGGCTATCACCATAAGAGCTCCTGCGACACGGAATGGCCCGCATATGCTAGTGGAGGTCGTACTACTGGTCGTAGTAGAAGTAGGAGTGGGTGTTGGAGTGACTGGAGCTTTAGTGCTGGAAGAGCTAATACTCGGAATGCACTGGCTATAATCTGTGTATTAGTCAGTATCAGACATGTCGGAACATCAAGTTACGGCCTCGTACAAGGGTTTATTACTGAACAAATGGAGCCCGTCCCACAAGTGGTCGATCCGGTCCTATAGGTTTGGCTTAGCATCCCCTATGGTAGAGGCGAATCGAGGCTTACCAGCCTATTCCTCCACATTGGTTCCACATAGCTGCGCCACTTGACGCCAAAGTTGCGAGAACAAAAGCCGTGGATATGAAATGCATATTCAGTAGAGGGGAAGGTTTGCATTCTGATCGTCTATCTTCCCTGTCCTTAAGTCATCGTGCCTACTGCCGGCGACCTTAAACCAGCTGGCTCCTTGGCGATCCCAGGATAAGCATGCATGGATTCGCGGATTATTCGGTGAATCGTAGTAGTGATATGCGGGTTAATAGGTCATATGAGTATGCGAATGCTGCTTCGGTTGTTGAGTTGTCGCCTGACTGGAGTGGATGCCAGCGGACAAATACAATCCCGAGTAGGGCTTGATATTCGAGCTCACAGACGGAGGTGACAGCTGTCAATGTTCACGTGTACGGCCTATAAAAGTCAGCAAGACGGTGCAGCCGGATGATAGAATGAAGACAACTGGTTTAGCGAAGTAGTAAAGTTAACTTGGAACGTCTCGAAGATTTCAACTACACTAGGCCGTTCAGGGTATTGTAGTCGAAACCCTGAGGGATAGGCTGTAACGTGCTACTCAGTGGGTATGATAACTAGTTGCAGAACAGAGTACGCGTGTGATTCAATCATCAAACAGAGGTGAGCTCTTAGAAGCAAAGCGAAGAGATCCGAGCGCTCTGAACGACGCTAACATAGCGTGGCTCAACGGAACTGGTGGATGGACAAGACAAGGGGCGGTTGAGTGATTTTCCCGGTAGACAATCGAGTGATAGACGAGGGGCTTCCTGGTCTGCCGGCCAAGTTTCGGAGCGATAGCCCATAATCTCACGCGGCGGTCAGATTGTGGCGAGTATTCCCTAGAAGGCTGTACCGTGTAGCATCAAAGTGCACAGCCTGTAATGAACGTGGCACAACGCCGAGCAAATGGTCCAAGAAATAGATGAAGTGAACACGATAATATTATTTCACTACCTTTGATAGTGATTAGAAGGTCACGTTCAATTGCATTATGCGGTCCCGCCTACCTATCGCGCAATACATCGATATGTGTATGTATGCGCGCGTATGGGTAAGACAGACTATAGATATACTTATCTATATCCTCTTCCACGGGCTGGGGTCCTAAAGACTAAGTGGAACGCCACACCACTATGCTGTTAGAGATGTACAATAGGGACGTCAAACGTGGATTAGGTGCCGTGGATTAGAGGGTTGGATCTAACGCCAGCCATGATATGGAGTCAGTCTAAGAAAACAAAATCAGAGAGCTAACAAGTATAGTTTTGAGGCCCCTATACAATCGGACCACTCTCGGTGGCGAGCTGAATGAAACAACCAACCAGTCACGTGCTCGGTATCGCATCTTGTTATCAACTATCTTGAGTGTCCATACCACTTACCCAAACAATGTTTCTGAACTGAGTGGCTGCTTCATTTGAACGAGCACGATCCGATAGGAGAAGGAGCTTGGTATGCGGCGTAGAGCAGAGTCAAAGTAGTCCTGAGGTTCGTGATGTTCGAAAATAAAAGGCATGGCATTTCAACAATGAGGCGTATATCCGATTCTCTTTGATACACACGATTCTGCTCTATTATCGCGTTCAAAAATGCATAGAAGGAGCTCATAGGTGACTGGTGTGGCGATGAAGCTGGCGTGATACAACATAACCTCAGTTTCAGGCTCTGACAACTTAGTGGCGATTTTGGGACCATGCAACACTTGGCTATTCACTGTAAGCTAGCGGATACCAAAACTTACCCATGCGAATAGCTTTTGAGAATCAAAAACTTATCTCAAGCTGATTACTCCAATAGAAGCTAACGAAAGCGAAGTGGCAATTATCTCGCTATATCATCCTCATTTCCATGCTTGGGATGTATCGTAAAACAGAATGAATCTATTCATACCCATGATACAAATTGTATCTGTTTAGATATCGGGATGGGTGGTCAGCCTGGTGGTTGTGCAATTACCTGTCGGGAGTGCCTTCCCGGTCTGGAAAAACAATGCACCATTGTCGCAAGTAACGAATGTGTTTACCCCGTTGATGGTAAGGGTTCCGTCACCACCATAACTCCAATTGTTCGTCTTAGTTACGTTATCAAAAGAAAGCCTGAAAATGATCAATTTGAGTAAATTACTCTCTGAAACTCATGGTATAAGGTGTGCTACTCACGGCTTATACGAAGTAGGTGCATCAAGGACATTGAGGGACGGGAACTGAGTTACACTCCCTCCACTTATCAGTCGTCTAGCCCGCGATGATCAGTGTTTGCAGGTCACAACTAACCTCATGCACTCACATACTGTTTCCCATCGGAAGGAAATAACCTTTGGAGCTAGCCGGTCCAAGGACCGCATCGTTCGCTACCCAAGCGTTTAGATTCTTCGCCTGGTTGATAGTGCAAAACGCACTCACAGGTTTTAGACTTTTGCAACCAGGTGTTTTTAGCCCATCCATCAAGCGCGTGGATGGGAGGTCCACTGGCTCGTGGCTGAGAGGTTGAAAACGTAAGGTGTCCTGGTTGATCAGAGCTGAGTTAGAGAGTCTTACCTGAAGAGCCGCCGCTCTAGGAGTAGGGGCCACTGGTACCCGAGCAAATACACAAGCGAATGTCGTAGCAGTAAAAGCGGCAACGGTCAAGAGACGCATCTTGTGGATGGAGCTACGTTTGAGCTCTGGCTGACTAGGAACTTGCTATTTAAACCGCTAGCTTTAGCCTCTAGACCCGTCGATCCCTGGCGCCGGTAAGCGGTGCATAGGTCCGCATCATATTCGGCAGATTGATGCACTTGAGGCGTACTTAACATCACATGTCCGAAATGTAATCCACAACTCCGTGTATGCCCATTTGTCGGTAGTGACTCGGACTTCATCCCTGATGGTAAGCGGTCGCATACCGCACAACCGTTCAAAAGTCTACGGTCAGGTGTTGCACACATTGAAGGCTTTGGGCAGTGAGCCACACATTTACTTAGATGGAATGTAGACAAAGGGGTGCGTCGGCAAGCGGTAGTTGGTTAACTGAAGCTACGCTCAGCGAATCGGTAGGCGAAGCAGTAAGACTTCAGCATAGCCGTAAATTTAAGTTCCGAGATTCATTTCTCTGTCACGAATGGTCGGGCTCGGGCAATTAATGTATCAGCAGAGTACCTAGGGCATTACAGGCCCGCAGCGCAACAACCTTATTGAGAATGACTTGGTCTTGGCATCAGAAGGGACAGAGTACCCGCCAGCCATTGGCTACAGAAACTAGAAGTCTACGGGCGGACTTAATAACCTCAGAACATATCGCAAAAGGATCACATTAGAAAATAAAATGAGGCAGACGGAGCGCAATACGGGTTCAGTTCCTCGGAGCGGGCCGGGCATAGGTCAAACAATTATTCTCACAGGTTCACACTCAAAAATAAGTAGAAGAACATCAATAACTGGTCTGATTGAATCATAGAGTAGTAGAATGTCCCTGGCTCGACCAATGAATGAAACAGCATATCAGAGCAACCTAAGCGGCTCAGACTTCAAGCAACATCCGAGTAGCCAGGTGAAGCAATAAAGTCCAACACACCAGAAGAGGGCTTCAAATATTGCGAGGATTTAGCGTACTGCTATACTAGCATGTGCGAGTAGAACCACCAGCTGTTTGAGCGTCAAAACTAGGTGAGCTCGCCAATCTCACGCTAACCCCAGCTTCAATACGGACTTACGGCCTTAAGTAGGTTCTATTAAATGAGGGCTGCGGAAGGTTACTGGGTAGTAGTTCGAAGCTGTGGTGCGAGCCTATTCGGGACATGGACAAGACGATTGGGGAGTCTAGTCGGAAAACTGAGTCCTAGAGATGTATCTTCTTAGCAGATTTTACCCGTGAACCTAGCGGAAGGTTGAGCCATAAGAGCTTGTGGAAAATACTGTATCTGGTAGAGCTAGGGGAGAACCTCATATTGTAGCGTAGGACAGCAAGTCAAGAATAGACTTCAGGAGCAATCGGGTGGACAAGTGGGTTTAACTGCAGCAAAGTGAAGGTATTGCATCTGTGTCGCATGGCTGTGGGAGAGCCTCCGTCAGCATTGTCGGACATCAGCGCACATCAGATACCCGAAGCTAGTATACGTCAGAACTAGCGAGTTGATTTAGATAATTAGCTTGTGGTCGTCCGAGTCTGGTCCGAGTCTTGGTCTGGTGACTGTGGCGCATGGTGGCACCAAACAGGTCCAAGCAAATATTCAAGCCCGGACCCTGACGTTCTAACGTTAACGTTAACGACCACGAAACTGAGGGAGGTCGGCCTTAATTTTTCGTACGTACCGACTTTTCAATAAGCTTTGGGTCAATAATTTTAAATCAAACCCGATTTTTGGTTTGGTATCTCGCACAAACACCGGCTTAACTGTTCAATACCCTCACCTTTCCAGTACTTTAGTTAATCCACCATTTCCCCTCACTGAGCGGAGAACACTTAGCTACAGAATGAACCCCCTCAAGTACGAAGATGGGCCGCTTGTGTGGTTGGATCTTGAGGCAAGTGGTTTCCTTATTAGGCGCCTGAAACGTCCCCACCGTGAAACAGACTAGCGGGCTTGATCCTGCTAAGACAAGGATCATGGAAGTCGCGGTAATGATTACCAACGGTGACCTCGAGCTGGTAGATGAGGAAGGATGCCATTTTGTCGTCAAGTTAAAGGAGCAGACTATGAAGGAGCAAGTCTTCTCTTTTCGGTTCGTTACTATCACTCATTAGATCTGTCTCAGAATGGACGACTGGTGCAAGAAACAGCATAAATCGGTGCGTATGATAGGTTGCAGAGCATTGGATAACTTCCTAATTCGGTTCTATTATTTTAGTCTGGATTGCTCGCAAAAGCCGACGCAGCCACTCTGACCGCGCCTGAAGTAGCCGATGCTGTCCTGAAGTACATCCAACGCTGGGTTCCAAAGCAACGTACTGCTCAACTTGCCGGGAGTAGCATCCACTTTGACGCCATGTTCCTGCGCGCGACGGGACCGGATGTTGCCGAACATGGAGGGCAGCTCATTTGGAAAAAGGTCGTCGACCACTTGCAGCCCAGGTGAGTTGGGACATTTCTATATGTATTGATACTAGTGATGATTGACGACTATCTTTGTGTAGAGTTGTTGGTAAGTAACTATTCAGATGTGTGAAAAAACTCTCATAATTTCCTGCTGTAGACGTTAGTTCGTTCAAGGTGAGCACATCGTGTTCACTAGTAGATGGGTTTAGGTAAACAACTACAACCTCATATTCAGGAGATTTGTAGACGTTGGTACCCCAAGGTATACAAGCAATACGGTAGCCAGATGAATCCAAGCAAGCACCGGTATGTAAATTTTTAGTCCAGTCATGAAATGACCATTGAATCGGACTCATTCCCAGAGCACTCGACGATATCAAGAGCTCCATTGCCGGTTCGTGCACTCCCATGGCATTCGTTTTTTTTTGATATATCTGATCCTGCAACACTAGAGTTGAAGTTTTACCGCGAATCCATTTTTATCAACCCCGAAACGTTAGAGGACAAGGCAGAACACGGCGCGGAGGCAAAGAAACGGAAGATTGAGTAGACATGCCAAGAGCTAGCCTCGGTTTATTCAAGGACTCAGGCTCGCTCTCCCTTCTCCACCTCAAAAGCGTTCGTTCGAAGCAGAGTTCTTGTATCTATCAACAATGTTCTATACACGTCTACATTTGAATCGTACACATACAAGCGAGTGAAACGGGTCTCTCATTCATGAAATCCAGTACACATAAAGTACTGCTCGCTCGACCCGGACCTCGAAGCAGCTAGACGAAGCGTTCGTACATTTGCAAACGATGGTTTGAGCTTCTGTTTCATAAAGTCCAACAAGTCCGGATGCTCGAAATATTTCATGCTATTGCAAGTGTTAGTCTTAGGACGATGGAGCAAAGCTCGATACATACATTAACACTCCCGCTTTGGGACTTGGACCGCTCCTCAAATGCTCAGTCGCAAATTCAAAAGCCATCTCACACAGTTGCAAAGACGATTCCACATCTTTTACGGTCCCTATAGCCGTAGGTTCAATAACGGTACCCAATTCTTAATTTTAGCCTAGACCTACCCGTTACATTTGCACACATATCCGAAAGCACGACGTCTACACCATCGCTGCCCACTAGTTGAGAAACACGTTGGCGGATGTCCGAATGTGTGAAATCTCCTTGAATAAAATGGACGCCGTGTATGGGTTCCATAGGGAGCAAGTCGACTGCTATGAGCGTCGAGAGCTTTCGATTAGGTTGCCGGGAAGTTGACAAGGAATTTGAGTTTGGATCGGCAGGAGCGGATGAATCGTTGGGAGTTTGGGATGTCGACGGAAGTGCCTTGATACCTAACCGCCTTGCGACTACTTGACTCCACCCTAAGAGAAACCCAACGTCCGTGAGCAAGGAAACACAATCCTCTAAGCAACTTTACTAACCTCCTGGCGCAGCACCAAGGTCACAGACTACCTGCCCGGGCCGAAGTATTCGATACCTCTGATCTATCTCGAGCAACTTGAACGCACTCCGAGATCTATACGCCGTGCCATCAAGAGCTCCGGATGAACGTTGTTTTATATATGGGTCACTATTCTAACCTGTGGGTCATCAATAAGTCTAGTAGGAAGTACAGCTAACTCACCTGTCTAGACAACCAGTTCTTGCTCGATTTTGTAGACTTATATCTTACAGACGACGGATAAGTGAATACCGGCAGTCGTGGTCGAGGATGCATCCTCAATCTTTGAGTTTGCAATCAGATGTCATAATCATTTCTAAGCAGCACTGCTGACTAATAGCTATACAATACAAAATATA
The DNA here is from genome assembly GCA_019616345.1 of Ceratobasidium sp. 395. NCBI lineage: Eukaryota > Fungi > Basidiomycota > Agaricomycetes > Cantharellales > Ceratobasidiaceae > Ceratobasidium > Ceratobasidium sp. 395. The sequence goes on from WSTH01000525.1 coordinate 21,279, forward strand.
CAAATATGTGTCCAGAGCTTTGATGCAAAGTAACGAGAGTGAGAGATGCCAATCAGTGAAAGCAACAGAACAAGAAAAAAAATATGAACAGTAAGTTGAAATCTATTGCGCATGGTATTTCGGCTCGAAGTATTGACCGCCCTGCTCTTGAGGTGTGATCCCAGTATGCGCATCGTAGTATTGTGTCTGGCCAGTGTCCGAGCGGAGAGGTTGGGGGTGAGGTACAGGTGATAAAGCTGGCGCGCCACCCGCGTACACCTCCAACTTCTTATCTTGCTCCTTTCCATCGATCTCTCCCTTCTCCCTCTCCTCATTCCCAGAAACCGGAGACTTCTTCCTACGCACTAGCTTGACTAGTCCCCAAACCATACACACAAACGCCCATACGACTCCGATACCCCACACCGCGGCAGCGACGATACCGATTACAGTCCTCGGAATCGGCTTGACTTTCAGACTTTGGATAAAGGCGATCATAAGCCCTGCGCCGAGGACTCGGAGGATGCGGAGCGTGATCGCGAGACGGGAGGGCGGAGGTATGGCGGGTGTTGGGACGTGGCTCGGGCCGTCGTTGAGAAGAGCGTCTCGTTCGACTCTCCTAGATTTCCATCGAATCACGATTGCTGCGGCGAGAGCGAGAATCTCGATTGCGAGTAGGCCAGCGGCTTGAGCGGTCCCACTATGACCGGCGAATGCGATGAATAGCGCGATAATGAATGGAGGTACGGTATGGAGGGCCATAGTCGGTGCCGAACCTTTAAGCGCAGCGAACCGGCTTTGGTCGAAGTTGGGGTCTTGGGAGTAGAAAGAAAGGCGGATCCAGGTCCAGACAACGCCAGCCCACGTCGTAAGAATGCATAGCACGCTAAGCAGAGTAGCTAGCCAAGAATCCCGAAGCGTCCACTGATACATCGCAAATATGCTAACCGGCAACACGAGCAACAGGCCAAGCCTTAGAGCCATACCATGTAGCATTCGACTCGTTCGCAGTTGTCCCGAATCGGATTTAGACTTTGATCGCCGAGACCGTTTCCAGAGAGCAAACGCCAAGCAGACGACAAGAACCACAGCGCCAATGACGAGCCATTCGAAGAACACGCCAAGGAACGCATTAGCAGTCGCCACACCTGCGCCATTAACATACAGCGGCACACCGCCAGGGAGAGCGTCTGCCGAAGTAACCGTCGCGGGGTTTATAAAGGCGCG
>WSTH01000526.1:0-22483 GCA_019616345.1 Ceratobasidium sp. 395
TCTCCCTCTAGATCAATGAACAACCACCCTCCTGATCAGTAAACAACCACACTAATAACACGGCAATCACCCCACCATAACTTCGATCCATCCATGCGCAGCCGCCGGTTATGCCGAGCTCGCTACGCGAAGAGCCGAGTCGAAGCTCTGGTCACCAGCGAGGCTGACCTTGCCACTACCGTTCGGATGTCGGACCGGTATCTGTTATAAATAGACATGCACCAGACTTTACATGCACAACAAGAGTATTCATATCTTCTGCTCAACATTACAACTATGCGCCTTTCCTCCGTTACTGTCCTTGCGGCCCTGACAGCCGCTCATGCAGTGTCGGGTCAACTGGACGCTAAAATTAAAGCCAAAGGTATGCTTCCCTTGCCTTGTAGAAGTAGCAAACTTAGGATGAGATGTTTAGGAAAGAAATACTTCGGTACATGCGCTGACGCAAGCCGCCTGACCGACGCTCAAAACGCTGCAATCCTCAAATCCGACTTTGGAGCGCTTACTCCAGAATACAGTGCCAGTAAGCCAATTTGTACAAATTTTCAAAACTTATGCTAAGACCTATTCTTCAGAGTGGGCTACGATTGAGCCGTCGGTATGTTATTCCCCTACTCCGAATGCGCATCATTTCAGACAACTCACTCTAATTGTTAATAGAAAGGAAGCTTCAACTTTGCTCTATTCGACAACCTCGTAAACTTCGCTCAAACCAATGGCAAAATCGTCCGAGGACACACCTGTACGACTCCTTCTTGCTCCATCTTTCATTCGTTCTGACGTATTTATACTCATCTGGCATCAATCCCTACCAACCTGGGTATCCAGCATCACAGATAAAGCCACCCTAACCTCGGCAATTCAAAGCCATATTAGTACGATTGCTACTCGATACAAGGGCAAGATCTATGCATGGGACGTGGTGAATGAAGTTTTGAATGATGATGGGACTTTGCGGACCTCTGTGTGGAGTACTGTGCTAGGCGAGAGTAAGCGTATCTACACCTATAACCGGCCCGCAATTTCAACGAGCTTCAATTGCTAGGCTTTATCTCGATTGCGTTCAAGGCGGCGCGTGCCGCCGGTTCGTGAGTTATTTATTGTACCAGTGCCTACATAAAACTAAGTCATGCTCTCTTCAGTGCGGCCAAGCTCTATATCAACGTACATAACCAACTCTTACTTTATCTGAAATACGTTGCTGAATTCTCCTCAGGACTACACACTCGAATTCGTCAACGCTAAAACAAACGCCATGGTTGCACTGGTCAACCGTCAAAAAGCAGCAGAAACTCCCATCGACGGTATCGGGTCTCAGACTCATCTCGAAGTACGTCCTATCAAACTCTCCATCCCGCGACAATTTTTTATTCTCAACCTTAGGCCGGTAGCGCGGGAAGCTTACAAGCCGCTCTCACTAAACTTGCTACAACCGGTTGTGACGTTGCTATTACCGAACTTGATATCAAAGGCGCCTCGAGTATGTCCTTTTCTGCGCATACAAACGGGTTGACTCGATGCTGACTGGCGCATCAGGCTCGGACTATACGACCGCCGTGAAAGCTTGTTTGGATGTTTCTAAATGCGTTGGTATCTCGGTATGTTCATGTTCATATATGTTTCTAGCTTTTTGTAATTTTGCTTACTCGACCTTTCAGGTCTGGGGCGTGTCGGATAAAGACTCCTGGCGCGCCGAGTTCACCCCACTGCTGTTCGACAGCAACTATCAGAAGAAGCCTGCATACACGGCTGTTATTTCAGCGATGTCTTGACTTTATCACTCTATTCGACAGGCCAGGATTTGCTTCTGAAGAAATGTATACCTTGCTATCCATGTACTCGAACTTTGCGGAAATAGACAAAAATCTGTCACGAGGGGAACAGGACACAATTGCTATCAATGAAGGCCCGCAGATGAGGCTCTTAAATTGTTACTCAAGTGGACGCTACCGTGGGTCAGATTGATTCTGCTACGGTCAGATTAACGCGCGGTTGTATAAATTTGTAGATGAAATTATAGACGAGATACTTTGAGTTCAGTGACTCGCGAACTATTGGAGCAGAATTCAGATATTTAAGCCCGTGTGGCGGTATCCTACAGCTCGAGACCGCCACATTGGGACAAGCATGCGCACACCGAGTGAAGCGCCCGAGCCTTTAGATTCGCGAGGGTCCTCTCTCTCGCCGCCACAGTACCCGTCACGGCAAGATCCCTCCGGCATCTCCCCAAGCTGCCAGGCATCGGGCACGCTTGAGTATAGCCACATTGATTTTGCCAGACTCCTTCTACGGCCAGCTTGGAACACGTCTTCGGCCATATGGCTGAGTGCCCGAACAAGAACATGGCTCATGATGTCACGCCTATCTCCGAGGATACTTATACTTGAACTGGCTGTGCCTTGGCGGTGTTTGAGGAGATACGACCCCGATCAATTGTTGCTGGAGACCTCGGGCAACTACATGTATAAGAAAGCTTTGGAGCCGCCCTTGGTTGAGCGTTTGAGCACCAAAGATGCAGAACGATAGTCTATTCTTTCTAGCAATTCTCTTTGGGGGAGCATTAGTTATTTTGTCATCTTTCTGGCTTCGGCGGCGCAGCCTGGTGCCCCTTCCTCCTGGCCCAAAAGGTCATATCATTTATGGAAGCGCGTTAGAGGTTAGTCATAGATACCCGATTAGTCGAATGGCGCCTCAGTAACGTTCTAATAGTTACAAGCCGCTGAAAAGCTTTGGTTAAAGCTTGGAGAGTACGCTGATAGATATGGCAGGAGGCCCCGTTAGTCTTTTCTTTCCAGAAGCCTAAAATCTCTTAAAGGAGGATTAATCTCAGTTCGGACGCTTCATAAGTACATGTTTGTGATATCCGACCCGAGCATCGCGGCCGAGCTTTTGGAAAAAAGAGCAACAAACTACTCGGATAGAGAAGTCAGCCCCATGATGAAACTGTGCGTCTCACAAACTAGTAATGGAGTTGGGTACTAATTGCTTGTTCGTACGGATCAGGGTTGGCTGGGACCGGTCAATTCTATTTCTATCATATGGCCCTCTACTCAAGCGCTACCGCGCAATGCTCCAACGCGCCCTTAATAGCCGCGTATCGCAGGACTACATCGCTTTGCAGCAGCATGAAGTTCACAAGTTCATGCACCGCCTAGTGGAGACGCCCGACGACTTCATGAAACACGTGCATCTGTAAGCTGCTCATGCTCCCTCAATCATCTGCTACTAGCCTAAAACTTGCATAAGAATGGCGGCGAGTACCATCATTCGAATTGCTTATGGCTACAGCGCCAATTCAAGTAGCGACGCATTTATTCGGCGTGCGGCCGAGCTCGTTGCAGGCTTCTTAGATGGTGGGTAACAAACACCATTCCTAAAAAAAAATAGCAACGTTTTAACGAGTTTGATTTGAGCTACGACCCCGGGCAGGTGGGCAGTCGACACGTTTCCATTCCGCGCGTGCCCAAACTCCATTCTCGATCTGATATTCACCGTTACTGTAGTGCAAAACTTGCCCGTCTGGTTTCCTTTCGCAACTTTTCATCGCCAAGCCCTATACTTGAAAGACTTGGATACTGTTCATCAGACGGAACCATTCAATTTTACCCGGGAGGAAATGGTATAAGTATCTTCGATATATGGCGTGTCCGAGCTAATCATCCTTAGGCTAAGGGTACCTCAAAAGATTCATTCTCTTCGAAACTACTGCAACCGGAGGGCGGCCAGCACGTAGACGCTGAAACCATGGAGCACATCAAAGTAGGTATCAACCCGACAATATGCACCACTCAGTTCATGGATGTTTTATTAGATAATATCTGCGAACCTGTACGGAGCCGGCTCGGACACTACCGTTTCAGCTGTACAGTCCTTCTTCCTCGCAATGACACTTTACCCGGAGGTTCAAGCCAAAGCACAAGCCGAAATTGCGGCATACGCCGGCCAACGACCCGACACGGCCAGTGATACTATGCTATTGCCAGCAGACAGATCAAGTCTTCCATATACGAGTGCGCTAGTTCGAGAGTTGCTACGTTGGCATCCTATAATCAACCTCGTCATCCATCGATCAAGTGATTCAGACGACTGTAATGTGGTAGTCGGCGGTGAGGTATATCGAATCCCCGCTCGGTCCTCCGTTTTTGTGAACGTTTGGTCAGTTGCTTGAATTCTTTGAAGTGATAATTGCCGATTGATAAGATTTTATATAGGAAAATCATGCATGACCCGGATGTATATACGGAACCTGAGCGTTTCATGCCGGAGCGCTACCTTATCGAACATCCTCCTCCAGCACCAGAAAACTACGCGTTCGGGTTCGGTCGAAGGTGCGTTAGAGATGCGAAGTCTTGAAACGTAACACACCTAAATATCCGTCCCACAGGAGCTGTCCAGGCATACATGTAGCAGAACAATCAATGTGGATCGCCGTCAGGTCCGTCAATCACTCATTGTATGCGCTTTTTGATTCATTGAAAGGCATGATAGCAACACACTCGCAAAATTTATAATCACCGGAGCCAAAGGTGCGGACGGGCAAGAGATTACGCCGGAGGAGAACTCCTCGGCCGGTTTTGCTAGGTAAAGTCCAGGACTTGGCTAGATGTTTCCGTGTTCTCACAATCGTGTCCCGCAGTCACCCCTTGCCATTCAAATGCACAATTACTCCAAGGGCGGGGTGCGAAGAGTGGCTTCGAGTAGTTACCGAGTAGAAGCCGGTATATCTGGCATAGGTATTTGTTATTACTTGTATTCACGCACATATGAATAAATGTCGCAATTTGTGTGATATTAGTCAGCCAGATCCATTGCGCTTTGCCACCACCCTCTCACATCAACTCAACGATCTATCGGTTATATCCCACATGAATGATATCTGGGGACCCACAATCGAGGAGTATCTTAAATACTCGCCCCTAAGGCGACGCGATTCACGTATCCCCTCTGTTGAAGACGTACTATCAGCGATTCAACAATTTACAAGCAGCTCAAACGTTTCTTTTGAAACTTTAGAAACAATCGCTAGTTTGGAGCGTCACCCAATGGCCGTAGCTGCTCTCCTTAAAAGCGTCAGTATCCCAAAGTGCATTTCTTGCATCCGAAACTGTTCTCAGCACCGCGAGGCAAGTTTTGGTCTCGCCTGCAACCTCTCCCATTCGTACTATATTCTGACTGGCTGTTAGCTTTTGGGCTGTGCTTACGGCTATTTATCTCTGAGAGTACTGTGTCTAGTTCTGCAAATGGCAATACTTCTTGACATTCCCCCTGTTGGCAACCCAGCCACGCACCACTGGATTGACATTGTCTCTCAGAGTGTTACGGCGGTTGTAGTAAAAAATGTGGACGCCAAAACTCCTTTTCTTGTCTGGCACCCTCCATCTAAAGGTTCGGAACCTGAAATCTTTACTGCGACTAGCCCTGGGGGACTGACTATCAGCGACACTCGATTTCTCTTGAACGCACTTTTCAATGCGCGTAAAGGCCTACTGCGCTGCTGTTCCAGGCTTGAAATGCCCGGTATCTCGGTTTTAATCGTAATCCTTTGGCAGTTTATCATGTCTTATCGGTATGTGGAGTAGTACCCAAGTTCTTCATCAAACAACTCAACACCACCATAGCGATAACTCACTTTGGGACCAAGTGGATATTCTTCAGCGTCGTAACTATATTGTCTGCCCAGAAAAGAGTCGGGCTCTTGCCAGGATGATCTTCAAGCCCTTTTCAACCGAACTCTCACTTGCAAGCAGACTGGCTACATGTGTTGACCACGAGGACGCGCGGACTCTCATCGTGGCGTTTCGGAGCCGTCATCAGCTTATCCCGTTGGAAGACACATTCTATCTAGTATTTTGGATTACCCAGGCGGTCAGCTTTGAGAGAACAACTTGGGAGCATTTTCCAGAAGTGGCTAGTGTGGGGTCTGAGCTATGGGTGTTCCACGTTCGGGATAATGGCTACGTGGGTCCTGAAGGCGTATGCAATGTGCAGCTAGGGGGCTACTTGACGCAAACTGCTGGGTAATATGCCTTCCGAATTTACGTTACACCGTCCGATCCATTGATTTAAATAGCTCGATCCTCCAGGAAGCCTCCATGGGTCGCCGGGTGACCATAGCGCTGGTAGAAAAAACGCTGGAGAAAAATCGATTAATTGGTATAGCTGGCCAAGTCTACTTACAGGCCATAAGCATCAAACTCAGGTATGAAAATGGGGAACGTGCAGGTATTTTTGGGCCGCAAAAAGTATTTAATATCCTCCAAACACAAATTTCGGGAGTTCGTATGATCTCGTCTTCAATCCTCACCTCCGAAATCTCTATTTCTCAACTTTCGCCTACTACCCTTCTTCTGACATACCTCGATTGGTCTACCACGATGGTTCAAGTCGCGCTTCTTTTTAGTCTTCACAACATCCCGCCGGAAACATACTATGGCGCATTCATTAGTCCTTGGGAGCAACTAGGTCGTGCTCTTGGGTTTGACCTTATCTCTCCGCACCGATGCGCCTATGTTCGATGCGCGGACCCGAGGCCAATCCCTTATGCAAAACTAATGGCGTGCGGGGCCTGCCAAGTACAGTACTACTGCAGTCCCGCCTGCCAAAAAGCGTACGTCTGACCATGTACGAGAAGTGTGTTGGCTGAGTGCTGACCTAAGTTCATTCTGCAGCGACTGGCTCAACGATAGACCTGTGACGCATAGAATCAAGTGTCTCGTAACCCAGATTCAGTAGCATATCGGCAGAAATGTCTGCTTATTTTTTTCTAGTTTTTTTTATTATTATTATCTTTTGGCCTCGGCCTGCATCAGTCGCCATACCGCAGTAATCACATGAAGCCGTAGTGGCGACCAGTCCACAATAAGACTAGGCGTTGGATATTGTTTGGGTTGAGCGGCACGTTGAAAGTTTGTACTTGAGACCTTCGAGTTGTATTTGGATTATGAAAATTGAATAACGAGACATAGGACACCCAGCCGCAGCGGACATCACGTTCACTGCAACGGGGTTTCGACTACGCAGCCACAATGTACACAGTACTTCCCGCAACGCAACTCGCGTAGGTTGTATTCGTCCTTCTTGCCTTCATGTCACTAGCACCAAAGGGTTCGCTTGAGTGAGTGTATCATAGCCAAAAAAGTGTTTTGTCTCCTGAGAAACCTAAGTAGTTAATAGAACTATCCGGCTCACATGGAATGCTTGGGTCATGCATCCATCTATATAATAGTGAACGCGCGAGAGATCTGAGAGCGAACACCCGTTGGATACTTGTATGACTGTTTGAGAGTTCTGAATCGCATATAGTCTCTAGAACACATGTCGGTTTCGTGCGAGAAGCACCCCTAACCACGAACTTGATAGAAGCGCTCATAGGGCATACGAGTATTGAATGAGACAGTAGCTGAGGCGAGTTTTGGGTATCCGCTATAGATTCATGAGCATGTTTTAGCTTTTGTGAGGATGAAAGGGGCCGAACTCAAGCGCCATGTGATGTCATGCATATCTTCACGTGACATGAGGCTTCTCCTTACCCCCACAATGAGGACTCGACAACAAACGCGATCGTCGTAAGTAAATGATACCCGAGCCAAAATTTTGATAACTGAGCCCTCATAGAAACGCATCTATAAGGGAACTGGATAGTAAGCCTCTTGGATCATATCTAACTCACCTCCACCTAACGGTACGATAGCCGACACGGAATCCCAGACAAATGCTGCGTCCGGTAGGTATAAAGCCTTTAGTAATTTATGCTGCAAGATTATATGCTTACGTTATCTTACTTCGGCCTTGTTTCTGTAACTGAAGCCCGCAAGAGTCTCTCTCGTGCTTCCTCCCCTCGCCGGAAGAAACGAGCCGTAGCTAAGGCGCGCTCTAATAAGCAGAATTCATGCGTGAACTCTGCGAAGCGGGAAAGACTCATAAGCTTCCTTTCGCTCCCCATTGACCTGTTTACCGAGGTGCGCCACACTCGACTCGATAAGGAGCATTGACGTTGACGTATAGTATTATACCACACAGATCGCGAGTTACCTTGCTCCACCCGAAATAATCTCTTTGTCTCGATCGAATAAATTCCTCCGCGGAATATTGATGCATCGTTCGGCTGCTCGTATCTGGTCGACTTCGTTACGTAACGTATCAGGTCTCCCACCATGCCCCGAAGATTTGTGTGAGCCACAATACGCAGCGCTTGTATTTTCCAGATATTGTTCAGTAAGTCATACCTCCCCTTTTGTGTTAGCATAATGTCATCATCTGGCTATCCAGAGCTGTGGAGCCTCAGTTGCTCGACAGATGAACCCATTTTTGCAGGTCCGATTGTGCAATGCCTGTCGCAACGAACAGTAGGCCCCTGACTCGTCCCTTGAATAGGAGTGTATGCTGATAGCTGAACAGGATAATTGATGTAGACGAAATCGATTCGGCCATTTCGGACTTTATTCCTCAATCGCAATGTATGTCTATTCACCGATCAGGGGATTTATTTGAACGTCGAGAGGTTTTAGTTAAACAGATGTGTCTTCTCTCCGACAAGGATGATGTAGAAAAAATGTATAAGAAACTCTTCAAACCAAAGGGCAAGCCATCGGCGAAATACCAGGCCTGGGCTGAAGAGCGTATACGGTTCTGCCGGGCTCGGCGAGAGGTGAGTCGTATTGAGGTTGCAGTTAAGACTACGTATGTTAATTTGATAATAGCACGCTGTTGATCTGGAGACATTCCTTGAAAACATGGCCGATATGCGCCTGCAGGAGCTGGAAGAACTAAAGAATCAGCGGCGCAATAGGTGAATTTTTTGGTTGTTGTATCTTGTTATAGCTCACCGTGTTCGTTGGGGAACAGCATTAAACGCCGTTTGACTCAAGCTGGTTGGGAAGAGTCTGACTGGACATTCCCTTGGCAGATTGCTCGTAAATGGGCTACTTTGGTGGAGGACCCAAAGCCGCTTACGGACCGCAGTGAGTCACTCAATCTTTGGGATGCTTATCCGAGTACTTATATTGCACAGTTTGGCAAAATCTGTATCCAAAAATGGTTCCCTACCTCGCAAAGAACCGTGAATTTCAGACGGCCCGTTTCAAGGCAGACCGTCAGCGACGACAGAATCGCCGAATGCGCGCCCTGCTGATCGAGATTCAGAAACGAGACATTGTACTCAAGGTAGACCGAACGGTCCTTCGGGGAGAAACACCTGCCGCGGTCAATCATTTGGAGCCATATTACGATAGCGATGGTGGACTCCCTAGTGAAGCCGAGAACGAGGCGGGCCATACGATTATCTTCGCCGGCAACCGGGAGCCGCTAAAAGTCGTTATTTCACGGCCCTTTCCTCCCATGACGGATGCTCTAGCCTTGCCTATTATTCAAGAACTTTTGGAGGACGATACGGACACAAATACCCTTGAAGACCGATTCGAGGAGTCGAGGGAGGAGGTTGAAGAGGTGTTACGGTCATGGGGCGACATTGTGGAGCGAGAGTTGGTTGACATGATGATGTCTGATGTCGACACCGAAGATTCCGACGATCCCGAAGGAGAAGATAAGCAGATGGAGCCTGAATCTGATTCGCCACCGTTGGACCTTCAGTTCGAGGTACCCTCGCAGTACGCCAGTTTTCCCGACGCCCTCAAACCCGAGACCCGCCTCCTACTCCGCGCCGACTCTGTCTTTCGTGTTGATAACGACCAACAAGCCCCTCTACCCCTCTATTACCCTGAGCTCTTCGCAATCTTGCAGGATAGAACTTGCGGGTACTTCGGAAACATTTTTGATTATGTTCGCCAAACTCGACCGAAACTTGGCTACAAGTGGGATTCTAGTCAAGTGAAGAGTTACCCCGAGGGCGTAAAGGCTGCCAAGGTGCTTCTGAAAGAGCTTGGACGACCAAACGCGACACAGTTCGAGCTGCAGGCGTTGGGCCCGAGGTTTACATGTGGACTATGCGCAGATAAGTGGGTACGAAATTGGAACGAGATGGTAAGCTGCCAACTTTCTTGTCAGCGATAGAAAATCCAAAATACATTTTAGGTTCAACATTATGCGGAAGCGTTTATACACGCTCGTCTCGCCGAAGAATGTACCGAGCCCGCCAAAGACTCGATCGCATATAACAACTTGCACGTATTAGATCCGGCATCTCGCTCCAAGGGAAAGAACAAACCGATTCTGATATTCCATACCGCAGCTGAGGCCAAGGCGTTGACGGCGTTGGAGCGATGGGACCTCCGGGTGCAAGTTAAATGCAACTTTTGCACCGATTTAGGCATAGAATTCCTGGCGCCTCGACAGGTGATCCCCAAGCATATTCGAGCGGTGTAAGTCTACCAAGTTTTGGCCACATGTTGCTAATAGTGCTCGTAGGCATGAGTTTAAGACTCCTAAAGCCGAACATCGCACCAAGGTATACGAGAAGCAAGAACATGTATATATCCATACCTATAGGGTCAAACCCCGGGTTTCCGACTCATCCAGCGAGGATGAAGAGGCTGATGCGGCTACGATGACGGAGCGTGCAAGGGCCCATGGTATGGCTGTGTATTGGGCCGAATGGGTATCAAAAGGACTTGAATCGTATGATGATTAGGCTTTGTACTGCGGTTTATGGATGTATTTTGTAAAACCTTGTACCTTTTTATTATTCAAGTACCGTGTATCGTTGATCCAATGTATTACCATTCTTCTGTTGTTTCGGCCATTCCTTGGATAAATATTCCGGAACATTCTATGTATAGTTTTCGGCCGCTCTTGCTTTGCGTAGTGTTGATATAATTAGGTTGCATAAGAGGCTTGTTTATTTTCCGCATGGGTAAACTAGTTGATACGCCACTATAATAGCGTGACGTCGTCAACTTCTACAGTTTAAACTGGCTCTTCCTAGTCCCCCATATGTCAACTTTATGCCACAATCACCGCGGCCAACCCAGTGCCGCCTTAAGACTAATTGTCTTTGTGTGGCAGCACATGCGTGTGTGACATTCACAGTTGGTCACGCGTGACTCCGTTACCGCTACCAAATTCTGGTCCCGCGCCGGTCTGCGATTCAATGTTTTCCACCACCAACTACAACAATTTCCTTCCTTGAAATCTGAAATATCTAAGAAAATATGTAAGCTTTGCCCTTGCGCCCTACATATTCTTGCTTGAGGCTGTGTTCTGCTTTCTGAAACCTCAACGAGAGCCTAGAGGCTTAGTGATAGCACAGGTGGATCTATACTTAGCTGGAAAAATCTACCTCGTAGGAGACCCGCGACTCAGCACCTTGTAACGAGCTCCGGAGTATCCTCGTAGCTATCATCTGGCTTGCTCAGATTATCTTTCAGCTTATCCTATGGAACCCTGCCACTTCACTGCTTCCTCGAAGTCAACATCACATACGTGCATTTCTATCAGTAGCACCACAATCTTATCATGTTCTATGCAGCTCCTCTGATTCTAGTCACTTCCACAACAAAGTACTCTCCTAGATCTTATATTGGCTTGACGATACTTCAGCCTCATGTTAATAGCTGATTTTGTTGTTCGAGGTTGAGAAAGCACCAGAATTTCTGGGGATCGTAATGCATGACTACTCACAAGACTGGGACAAATGCAACGGCGGAACACTACTTGTCTTTCGCCGAGTCGGCTGTAAAAACGGCTTGCAGTTTCCCCGCTCCACCAGCATGACTTCGCGCGGAATACAATGTATGTTCCTCAGCGCTAGACATCCGTAGATGAAGCCAGAGATCTTGGTACACCCTTCGCTTCTCGGCCAATTATGACGTGTATCTGAGCGGTCGCGTCGGAGTAATATAAGGCTGGTAGCTTAGAGCACGGTATGTTGGCGCCGGATCTCATTATAGCATCGGGGCTTGTGGTGGTTGGGTTCTAAACGAGAGAGCACGACAACCCTAGAAATGATTCCGCGTTGCTTCTTTGCCTACACGTGCTCTCCGTCTCTGAGTTCTTTGATTCTTGATGACTGGGGTTTCGCTCTGCTGGATTACACTACGTATCTAGGCTCGCGCTCTCAGTGTTGCCCATTGGGAGCTCCCATCAACTCGCCAGTTATTCCACATCATTAGACGACTGTGGCACTTTATGTTCTACTCCCCTTTCGATAACTTGCCTGCTAACTTTGAGACCTTCATAATTATTCTTGCCTGACTCTCGGAGTATCTTTGGCTGCCGACCGAGGCAACATCTCCTCCGCAGTGGCGTAGAAGTCGTCCTTCGGTCAACAACCGTCGCATCTATTTCCCCGCCGCTTCCGGAAGAGGGACACGATACAATGAGATGGTATCATGTCGCTCATCAGAACGGCATTACCGCTTCTCCAACTACACTATGAAGTCATTCGAAGCTCTGTCGCATGACCAGTTGCCGGCCGTGCTGCCATTCTTTCTCTATGGCGCGCCGTGTCATTTCTATCGCAGGATTGTCGCACAAGCCACGGCCGAAGGCATGTTCCCAAGTCAACAGTCCTTCACTCTGAGGTAGAGCATATATAGTATGTAACATTGTATCATGGTATAAGAAGAGCAGGCCAAAGGCTAAATCAACCTAACTCGAGTCCCCCGTTGAATATGCAGCTCCTCCGTTTTTTTGCTGCGGCCGCGAGTTTAACGATACCGGTGATTGCCCATTGTACGTTCCGACTGTGTCTCTCCATTGTAACGTGTATCTCATACTCTTCTAGATCGATGGACCTCACTGATAGTGAACGGTTCGACGACCGAACCCTATGTTAATGTTCGTAATAGCACCAACTACAATTATCCTGTAAGCCATCGCATATGTGGATAGAATCCTGGAACTGACCATTTTGCGTAGATCACGGATGTTTCATCCACCAATTTCACCTGCAATGCTGGTGGCCGCTCGGCAGGACCTACTAGAACCGCAACGGTCCAAGCTGGTTCAACCGTACGACTTGTGCCACAGATCATAAACGCACTTGCCTACTTATACTTCCTACTCGTAGATTGGATTTGAATTGGATGAGGCAATTTTCCACCATGGTGTTGCTAACGTATACATGGCTAAAGCGCCCAACACCGCAACGACATTTGATGGATCGGGAAAAGTATGGTTCAAAGTATATCAGGTTTCCCCCGTGACCGATGGCGGCCAATCAATCGCCTTCCCAACCGATAGTAAGCCTCCCACAAAATTTTATCCCCCCCTGGAACTGACACTCACTTAGATATCACAAGCATGAAATTCAAAATTCCGAGCTCCATACCGTCAGGGGAATATCTCGTACGCGTCGAGCATATTGCGCTTCATGTAAGTTTAACCGGCTAAGCACGACGCATTTAGGAGATATAATGGACCGGAACAGCTTGCAATCACGTACCAGAAAGCAGAGTTTTACATCTCATGTGCTCAGATCAATGTTATCGGAGGAGGATCAGCAGTGCCCGGACCACTCGTCGCGTTTCCCGGATATTATACTGGCAAAGAGCCCGGAATATTAATCAATATCTATAGTAAGTGGTTTCCCACCATTTTTGCGCTTATTCATACAATGGTCTAACATCTCACCTCTGCCAGGTCCTGTTGTATGTCTCGCCTTGTTGTTTCTCGTAAGCGTACTAATCAAGCTCTGCAGCCAAGCGCATATACCCAGCCAGGTCCCGTAAGTCTTCAGACAAGTCAGTTCCTGATGATGGCCTGCTTAAGCTTTTGATGCTCTAACAGGCTGTTTGGAGCGGTTAATTACAAAATGCCTCCCATTTCACCGGGCACGAGTATTATTCACGTATGCCATATCCCAATGAACGTTTGAGAGAAGTTGTCAGGGGTGTATGACCCTTATATAGGATTAACACTCCGATGTCTCGATGTCTCGTTGTATCTACCTAAATATGTAGTGGTTGTTGGAAATACAGTATTTGGCTGGGTATATGTGCGGGTTTGATCACGCGTACACATTTCATATTATATATACAAATGGGTGAAGTTTTTCTTTCCTTAGTTCACTACCACTGTAGTACGAGCTAAGGTATAGTTTTTGTCTTCGCTTTATTCTTTCTTTTACTTACTGTACATCTTAGTTATATTTACATTAGGTACAGTATATACATTAAAGTTCACTAGCACTTAGTCTCGTGACCAGACGTTCTCGCTTACGTGCTCCACACCAAACACGACCAGCCCAGCACCAAACAAACACCCCAAGCACGACGCGAGAACGTCTGGTCAAACATTCATAGTCGTTTCGGCCGAGCGAGTTCGGGGATCCACTTCGTTTTGACTTCGTCAAATTTCGTTGACGCCCCGGATTGCCCCTCGTCCCATGCCACGACAGCGCTGACTATCGATCGCAAATCTACATAGACATGGAATACAGGCCAGGCGCATTCAGCCCCACCCCGAAGCAACACAATTGAGATAGAGAGCGAGCCGCCGACTAGTTTTCGAGCTTTGTAGTCCAGTATGTATCTTGTATACGTGCTTCAACGACTTCGAATATATCATACATACATCTTCATTCGATCCAATACAACTGAACTACCAACAAAAGGCGGGATCGTGCTGCACGGCGTCTGCAGTTTTGCTGTGATACAAATGTAAGTCACAGGACGTCACGATTAGTCAGCTGCATCACAGCGCTTATGAGCCTAACCTCCATGTCGGCGGTTTCTGGTCACTCACCGTCGTCTTCGTCAAACATTGTACCTGTTTGAGCAAAAAACTCGTCCGGTATCTCGTCTTCAACTGGATCGATATCAGCGACGCCTTCTTGGGCCTCGTCTTCCTCTGCTTCAGACCCGTTCTCGGCCGCAAGAGCTTCCTCTTCGCCGCTAACGTCGCTTCCGCTATTGTCGCTTAAGTCGCCATTTTGAAGACGCTGTTCTCCATCAATTGGAGCTGCAGACGGTGCGTCGTTCGAGTGATGCCGTGGTAATGATGTGTGCGAAGGCATGTCAAATACAGTCGGCAGCCGGTAAGCATCTTGGGCTATCTTGAACGATTCATTATACTCTTTGAGTGCTGATTTTTTCCCGTCGAGTAGTTTGCGTAGTCCAACACTTTCCGCATCAATCGTCGGTTCGTCTTTGCCTTTGAACGTACGGCCCGGTCGTAAGCGATATACGTTTTCGGCGTCCAAGCTTCTCATTAACTTTTCGATATCTAGTCGAAGGTCGGGTGACGTATGAGATTCGCCCAAGCGACGACCGAACATACTACTAAGGCTCTTCTTAACCTTTCGTAGTACTTCAACGCACGGCGAGATCGCCGCCAACCAGAACCACGAAAAATTGCTTCCGCGGGCGGCATACACGGTCTGTTATAGACAATCAGTCTGTTACAGGTTTTCGCCCTATTTTAAACTCACTTTGGTAAATAGGTTGTTGTGCTCCTGGTGATGATCTAGGCCGATCCAAGAGTCCTTGTGGCCACTGGTATTGACGAGCCAGTTGTTGAGAATAAGTGTGCTGGTTCAAGGTCAGCTACGTTGTTACCTTCGAGAACTAGTACATGTATGCTTACCGAAGAGGCGTGGGCCATACCTTTTGAGCATGGTGGATTATCCTCAAGGCCTCCTTTGCATAGTTTGAGCGACCAGCACCGCGAAACGATAGCGCGAATACTTTCAAGGCAAGTAACACCTGCCCAGAATCGCCGCGTTTGACTGCCGAGTGTATTTCTTGTAGGTTTAGCATATCCCGCATAAAAAGTAAGGAGTCCTCATAGACCATGTCTCCAGCAACTGCTTCCCGATCGGCTAGCCTCCGGGCTGTGCGTAAATCTTCAACGGTGTGTGTGTTTGCGTATTTATTGTATATCTTGCCCGCGTCCTCGACTAGCCGCTCCCAGGATGGTGAGGTGTTCGGGCCGCTATTCTGGTTCTGATTACTGATCTCTTGACTCTTGTCAAGGCTTGCCA
The DNA here is from genome assembly GCA_019616345.1 of Ceratobasidium sp. 395. Taxonomy (NCBI): domain Eukaryota; kingdom Fungi; phylum Basidiomycota; class Agaricomycetes; order Cantharellales; family Ceratobasidiaceae; genus Ceratobasidium; species Ceratobasidium sp. 395. The sequence goes on from WSTH01000526.1 coordinate 15,878, forward strand.
AACGCTCCGCGTACTCGTCGATTGAACTGCATTGTGCCACCAACGTGAGACAGTGCAGCACACGAGCAATGAGCGAGACGCTAATGAGGTTTCGAGCCAGCGTGTAATGAATAGGTCCATTAAGCGAGATCGGGCTTCGTTCGAGTAGCCGATTATGGTAGTAGAGGGAGCCGGGGTTATGTATGCCGGCCGTAGGTTTTCCAAAATGTAAGATAAGAAGTCCCGTAACTGCTGTCATGAGTAGATGGAAGAGGCCAACAATGAATGTGACGTTTATGAATGAGGTTTCGGGACCTTCGTGCCCCGCACGGCTCTCCTTGGCTTTGCGGCCGTTTGAAACTGACATGTGATCTCCAGCCATAAATTGAACGCGGTCCTGAAACGTCTTGTCCGATGTGTCTATGCCAACTGCAGCGTACAGTGCGTTCATGACATCGATGGTACCATCAATAGTCGATTCGTTGATTTCCATTGCTGGGAGCGGGTATGTTTGTGACTGGTGGAGGGGAACTTGTTGTTCAGTTAAAGGCTGAGTCGCCTCCAGAATGGGCGAGTATCGGGCAAATTTTTCGCCCCCATGCGAAATGATAAGCCTAAGAATTGTATGTATCATCAGCTTGCGGTGAAGCAATTGCTCGTCGGAGGAAAGAATGATATCTCTAGGCTCCAAGGGACCAGCGCCGAGGAATGCAGCATGTGCGGTTGCTTGGTCGAGTGCTTCTGAGTCACTGGCGGCGCCGTAAAGTTCAAATAATGTAGCACATGTCCCGTGGATCAGAGTACCTGCCGCTATTTGTTAGAACTCATATGCTAGTAGGACATGGCACCATATATGCGCACTATGTTTACCCACAACGGGTTCCGCAATGTTGACGGTGATATCTATGTTATCAAATACAAATCCGACCGGTGTCCCTTTTTGAACTAGTTCCCTAACCTCCTTGATACATTCAGCTTCTAATGTCTTCAGGGGACCAGTAGGCATTCGCCTTGCCTGCGTACTTTGGTCTGTGGTGGATCCACGTTTACGTTGTCGTCGCGATATTTGGGCTCCGATTCCGTTGACCAATAACACGTAGCTGACTGTCAACCCAAGGCTAGATAACACTTCAAATCCCTGGCGCTGGAGTCCCGCAGTGAACATGAATATGCCGATAAGTACTTGAACTAGATTGTTTCGCTGGCAAAACTCTCGAAGGAGTAATAGAATGCAGATAAATACAATCTAGCATAGCATTAAGTCGTTAGAAGATACGACGGAAGTACATAGCAAATTTGACCCACATTTTGAGCGGAATTTGGCGCTTCAACCAGGTTTTTTGAACCGTCAGCACCTGCCATAGAGAGAAAAACCTTGACCGAGGTAGGACAAAGGCTCTGAATAGTCTTCTTGGTATCGCTAATCTTGAACCCTTTCAGGAAACCCGGGCCAATCGCTTTGTCCGATGAGCGAAGCGCTCCCTTGGTCGTGATCTTCTTAGATTCTGATTTCATCCGCAGTGCCACATAATCCGTAGCCCAAGCCGACACAGTGTCACGGCCGACCTTCGCTTGGTGAGTGTGAACCCAGCTATTCAACAGGTTACGAACTTGATCTTCATGCCGCCAGAACGACTTGAAGCGTGAGTCGCAAGAGGGCCCTTTCCATTTTGGTTCAAATATCAAGATCAGCCAGTCGGCAAAGGTGATACCATCGTCATCAAGCTGGGCTACGACATCCTCAAAGAGAGACAAAAGGCGCCGCCGTAAGTCATGTTTCTTATCCATATGTAGAGCCTTATTGAGTTGCAAAGCGGGGAATCCATTATCCATATCCAAATCGTCATCTAACGACATCTCATCTACAGAAAATGAACTAGTGAGTATCTATACTTGAGACAAAGTGCGGTATCATAGTACACATAGAGTTATAAGGCTCTTACCTTTCGATTCAGGTGAGCGATTTGAAGACACGCTTGCTGACTGGGCCGAGTTAAGCGAAGGAGAAGGTAGTTGATTCTGGTAAGTTGTGCCAGTTTAATTATGTTTCTGTTGCATTGAGAGTGTTTCACACTACCTCACAACTATCTGTCGTGCATAGATCCATGTCATCGCTGGTGTCGTGCACACTCGACACTCCGGATGAGGTCTCCTAATAAGGTTAGTAAGTAAAACTCAACATGAATTGCCGTATTTAGGTGAGTAGTCCATACCGAACTAGCCTCCGAATCATAGCCTAACTCTTCACTCATTCTCTACTCTAGCTTAGAATAATGTTGATGCTGCAGTTATTTAGGCGGAAAGGTAAGCGCGACAGCCACAGAACCATAACTGGTATCTTAATGTCATCAAGACTTAACCCAATGTAGATTTATCAACTCCGCTAGCCAAAAAAGAAATTGTACTTCTTGTACACACCCTCATCACCTTGACGTCAGCCTCTCGTCCCATACCTATGCCACTGCTGTCGCCACCAGATCGTACGCGGAATGTTAGATACACTACCAATACTGATCAGTTTATTACGCCACACTTTCGGGAGAGGTTTCACGACATGGATCAGTTAATATGCCAGAATTTCGGGTGGGCGGAGGCTCAGAAATTTCAAGTTGATGGAGCTCTTCTCCAACTCGCACGTCGAGACACTATAATTCACGCTGGAACAGGGAAGGGAAAGACTGCGGTTGCAGCCGCACCATATGTTTTGGACGAAACGCACCAGAAATTAACTATCATAATTTCGCCGTTATTGGCACTCCAGGAGGATATGGTGAGCGGATCCACGGCTGAACTGAATGTCAATATTTTAATGTCTGAGAAGGAGGGTTCATTTTATCGAAAATTTCATATGTCTGCTACCGCGTTGAACAGTCTACTCAACGCGACTCAATTTTCCCAGAAAATAAAGGTGCGTGCTTTGTTACGGAGCCGTGAGGACCATATTGCGGGCTTGCGGATAACTTGGTTGTATGCTATAGGAAATCCTTGCCGGGCGGTACCAAGTAATCCTTATTTCCCCAGAGTGTCTGCTATCTCACCGCATCCGCGATGCTTTACTCACAAACGACACCTTCAAGAAACAAGTATTCTCAATCGTCATCGATGAGGCACATGTCATCGCTTATTGGGGATTGAATTTTCGCAAAGTCTATGCCTCGCTTCACATCGTACGAAACTATCTGCCAGGCGTTCCCGTCATCTGTCTCTCGGCTACACTCACGCCTAGAACCATTCGACACATATCTCAGAATCTAGATATGAAGGATGGCGAGTTTGCCATGATTAACGAGGGGAACGAACGACCGGACCTGTCTCTGGGAGTACGCACACTCAAACATCCAGCAAGCTCGTATAGAGATCTGCTTTTTCCGTTGATGCCACCCCTTGCCCCTCCTGTCCTGAATCATTCGGACGACATTCCTCAAGCTTATGTGTTCTTCAATAGCAAAAACGAGGTGCGGCAGGCACTTCGTGCCGTCAATTCCTTCCTACCCCCACATCTAAGATCACTCGGACTGCTTCGACCATTTACTGCTCAGCATTCGCCTCAATACCGCGCTGAGGTGATGAGGCGTTTCAAAGCCGGTGATGTTCGCTGGCTATTTGGCACAGAAGCGGTAGGAATGGTACGTTGTGTCACTCCGCTCCTGACATTGTTGTAAACTCATGTTGTATATCATAAGGGATGCGATGTCTCGAAAATATACCTCGCAATACAATGGGGGCTTGTCCCTTTATCAGTATTAATACAGCATTGGGGAAGAGTTCGAGAAACCGGGCTAGCCGTTATGCTGGTGCCGCCAGCGGCGCGTAATTACAATCCTACCGAGCCTGGGGTCCCGAGTCCAGTAACATTGAAAGCAGCTGCCAAATCGAAAACAAAGCGACAAAAGTCGGAGCCGTTGAAGAAAGGTGGTTGGAGGTCCAGCATTCCCGGGGATCAGCCCGAAATTCGTGAAGACTCACCGTACGAAGGTACATTAGCACTGGTTCAGACGAACGGTTGTCTGCGGAAGGTATGGACCGAGGTATTCCAGAACGAACCCATCGGTAAGTTTGCTTATACATTTTATTCTTATTTTTATATACAGCTGGCCCTTTTAGAACCAATCGTTGAGTGTTGTACGAATTGCTCCAAATCTCTCGTCGATCGAATCAAAGCCCCTAAGCGAACCCGTGCCCGCCGCTCAAAAACAATCACGAAACCAGAGCGAGGCTGTCCGCATCGTCCAACTCAGGAGGCATTAATAGCCTGGCGTACCAACGTTTGGGCCCGAGACTACCCTGGCGTGTCTTGGGGCGCTTCCGTAATCCTTTCCGATGACTTTGTGGACTCGCTATCGTCTGTGGGCTCCATCCTGGAGCGTGAAACCTTTCGAGTTTTACTCGAGGGGTGGGGATGGTGGGACACATACTCAAAGGAATTAGAGCGGGTAGTATATGCACTAGACATTCCATTCACGCCAGCGCCCCCAACTGTGACCCGCGCATCCAAGCGCAAGGCTGTAGCGGCCAAACCAAGAACAACGACTGGCTCATCAACGCCGGTAGATACTGACACTCAAGCCCGAGCCGCCAAAAAGGCTCGGCCAGCTGCCTCCTTCAAATCCGACGAAACCGCTGCACATAACACTAGGTCCACTCGAAGGACTCAGCAGCAAAGTGAGTCGCTTATCTACTTGTGCATGGAGTGACACACGCATGTACTCTACCCAGAGTCCGAGCGACCCTCCTCTTCAAGAAACGAAGCTACATCTCACCCACCACCACGCCCATGGACGCCCCCAGCCTATCCCCTGCCGCCGGCGAGTCTGCCACAATCATTGCGGCGCGTTTCCCTTAACCAACCTCAACCTGCATCCTCGTCGCATTCGAAAAAGCATACTCAGGCTGCGAGTAGTAATACTTAGTCGATAACGTCAATGTCATATGTACAGTTGTTTCATTTTCATGCCCTATACATCATTGGTTGATACGTTCGATGTATGTCCATACGCTATGTACGCATTGGTATGCATGTCAGTTGCTTCTCGCATCCTGCGCGGCGGTAAGCCAATCCATCAAAAGCCAGTCACGCTGGCGCAGTCCGTTGCCGTCACAAATGCCTCATGCGGCATAATATCCTTGGGGCGTGAGATCGCATGTGACCTCACGAAGTTACGTGAACTACGAAACTGTCATACATAAACTGTTTTATCTCTCCGACCCGCGGCACACAAGATATGGGAATCAAACTTCGCACACAGGTGTGCATCAGGTCAAGAATCACGTTCAATAGATTTCTAGCCCAATTGACTGCCAGAATGCGCCTAAATTGAGTAATTACATGTTTTCTATGACCACCACCAAACGACGCAGGCTGTCGAGTTTGACCGATCCGCAATAGAGCAAAAATTTGTATTTCCGAGTCAAAGTCTACAAATTTATTACAATCGAAGAGTAATCAGGAGTAATCAAAATGGCCCGGCGAAACGATTAGCAATGTTTGACCAGTCGTCCCGCCAGCTCGACCTCGCTCCACAACTCGTCCAAACACTAGACATACACAGCCAAACTCATCAAATCACATGACACCGACGAAGCGCTGAGCCCTCGTACAGCGATAAAAACCCCGGCACAGGCGAGGATCGAGCAAGGGACGACTGGTTACGAGTCTAACTAGCACTGTAGTACGAGCTAAGTTATATTTACATTAGCCCCTCGTACCTCACATCGCGAGAGTGGTAACGATTGGATCTTTTGTTTATTATCAAGATAACTTAGTTGGATACTGTAGCTTGCCAACTTGAGGCACGTCGCCGCGCTTACTTCAGGCTTCGTTGATTGGCTAAGGCCGATAGCCACAGCCTCTATACCATGCGGCAGCTAACCACATGGTAACCTTACGCTCCCTCCAAGATTGCCACTGATATTCAATAATCCAACTCGTCTAATTTCTTGTGTCTAAACCATCGCTCACTGCCATATCTTGAACAGCATTTCGAGCTTTCCCGAAACGCTTCGCAGAGCAGGTTGAGTGAGTTGATTAAACGTAAAATAACTTAGCACCCGCTAATCCCACGCGGCGCACAGCATACTACTTAGTAGCTGCTATGATGGCCCAATTAGCGTCGGGTGCTGACGTTGAGGTAGAATGCGAAACTGTTAGCCTGAGATGCCCGGTACGTAGATGTTTTGTGGCCAAGTTCATCTCAAACGGATTTTATCGCTCAAAAGATCACCGGTCTTCGAATTGGGACACCGGTCAAGTTTTCGGCATGCACCCACCGACAATGCTTTGATGTTGACAGTTGGTCGTCGTTGATTGAGCTATCGGAGGTTATTAAATGCCCGGTCTGCAGCCGAGCATACAGCTCCTCTGACGGGTTAATCAACGATTGGTACGATTTTTGACATCCTAATCACTAGCTACTTAGTATTCTGACTTTTGCCAGGAATTTCGGATCAATCCTGAGGCAGACACCAGATACAGTAAGGGAAGTCATCGTCGAGACAGGTGGCGAGTGGCATACAAGAGATAAGAAGTACAGTTCACCTGGTTGGAAGGACTCAAGGGGCCCCAGCAAACTAAGCGCCGGACATGAACCGGGGGGGAGGGGGGGTACGTATGGCCTAGGCCCCAGGTCG